>APFE030182289.1:0-34011 GCA_000404065.3 Pinus taeda
CGATTATTTGACCATCCGAGAGAAAATGGCTTCAAAACCCTAGGAGAGGGAAATGACCTTGCCTGGGCGCAACTGAAGCATGAAAAAGACGTAAAATGACTCATTAGACACTGACATGATAATGACAACCCTATGAATGATGATAGACTCAGCTAAATGATGACATAGACCGCCATTTGGACAACTTTAGAAGGAGTGAAAGCAAACCCTAGAGCTAATGCCTAGTGACCAAATTTTGCTTGAAAACTCTTTGAAATGACAAAATTTGACCTTGACACTTCAAAATCACTTTGTAAGAGTATATTTGATCACGGGAGGAAGGCTGGAAAGACTGACACTAACAGGATCAATTTTGGGAGTTCAAAATTAGGTCATACCATTTTTGGGTTTTTTTGTGGGTTTTTCCTAAGGAGCCTAGATATAAATTTGCAGAATTTTCTGAGCACCGGACGTGGGGTTCTCAGCCATATCTTTGCAACAGACAATGCATAATTGCTAGGAACTGTGCAATGCATTAGTTGGTCAATTGATTGTAGCTGCGGGTTGTCATTGCTTCCATATTTTGTACTCTTGCACCAGTTTTTGATACAATGTCTCAGTTTCTTCCATATTTCTGATAGTTATGGCCGTTTTCTAATTGTTTTAAATTTTTGTGGTAAAAATTATTATTTGCTTGCATATCACTGTTTTTGCTATTTTGGAACATTACATGCAAGATTTGTTCACTCTCCCATGTGGCATCCTCTTCTGGCAAGTCCTTCCATTTGACCAGGTGTTCCTTGATCACCCTATTTCTCAACCTCCTCTCTCAAGTCTCCAATATGGTCTCAGGTGTCAGAACTAAGTGCCCCTCATCATCCAAAGGAGGCAACTCAGTTGCTGCTGTAACATGCTGCCCCAACGCCTTTTTCAGGCATGAGACGTGGAACACATTTTGAATACGGCTCTCCGAAGGTAGCTCTAGCTCATAGGTCACCTCTCCAACCCTCCAGACCACCTTATACAACCCATAAAGCCAAGGTTGAAGCTTCTCTGCCCCCTTCTGCT
This sequence comes from Pinus taeda, assembly GCA_000404065.3. Taxonomy (NCBI): domain Eukaryota; kingdom Viridiplantae; phylum Streptophyta; class Pinopsida; order Pinales; family Pinaceae; genus Pinus; species Pinus taeda. Next base: position 1,048 of record APFE030182289.1, read on the forward strand.
TGATTGAAAATTGTCTGTATGGCTACAAGTGTAGGTAGATCATGTCCCCTAACTCAAAATGTCTCTTTATTTTGTGCTTATCAACATATATCTTTTGCTGATTTTGGGCCACTTGTAAGTTTTTCTTAAGAGCTCAGAGAATCTCCTAGATCTCTTGAACCGAGTCCTTTGCCCTTGGGGCCTTGCTATCTCCAAACACCATGTCAGAAAAAGAAAGTGCATCATACCCGTAGAGTGCTAAGAAAGGAGACATACTAATGGACATATGATAAGTTGTGTTGTAGCAGAACTCCCCGAGGTGCAGCCACTTGATCCATGCTCTCTTTTGCCCAGTCATGTAGTTGCGCAGGTACCCTTCCAACCATTTGTTCACAATCTCTGTTTGCCAATTATTCACAATCTCTGTTTGCCAATTAGTTTGGGGGGTGATAAATAGTGCTGTGTGTAAGCTCTGTCCCACTAGCCGGAACAACTCCTGCCAAAAATCCGCCATAAGTTTGTTGTCTCTGTCACTCACAATGGTCTTAGGGAGACCACCCAACCGGAAAACCTCCCGAAAGAATAACTAAGCCACTTGGGAAGCTGAAGATCTTGATGAACTAGCAAAGAAGTGGACAAACTTGGTGAATTAGTCGACCACCACATAGATGCAGTCCCACCCCTGCGCAGCTGGAAGCTCGGTGATGAAGTCCATTGATACGCTTTCTCACTTCCTCTCTGGAATGGGGAGCAACTGTAGCAAATCGCCCAAGTGGGCCAGCTCCACCTTGTTTCTCTGGCAATCCACCCACTCCCTCACGTGCTTCACAACATCTCCCTTGAGTCCTCGCCAAGACAATCTCTCCCTGACAACACGTTATGTATTGAGGAAACCTGGGTGCCCTCCTAGTGGAGAATCATGGGTTGCCTGCATGATCCTCTCCTTCAGCTGAGATCCTAGCACCAGATAGTTCTAGTCCTTGTAGTAAATCACATCGTCCATCACCCGAAATCGGTCATCTCAGTGTGTGCCAACCAAAATGTCGCAAGACTGCCTGTCCTTGGAGTACTCAACCAATAGTTGAGTCTTCCAATTCTGTGTGGCATCCATCAAAGACAGCGATGATGGTCTCCAAGAGAGGGCATCCACTACCACATTGTGTTTTCCCTTCACATACTCAGTCTCAAAGTCATAAGCTTGGAGATTACTCACCCATTTCTGTTGCCTCTCCTCTAAGGGCTGTTGCTCAAGGAGGAAGCGAAGACTGTTGTGATCAATCTTCACTTTGAACTGGCTGCCCAGTAGATATTGTCTGAATTTGGCCAGTGCATGCATCACTGCCAACATCTCCTTATCGTACACACAATACAACCACTCGTGAGGGAGCAGTTTCCTGCTCTCAAATGCAATAGCATGGCCCACTTGTGTCAAAACGGCCCCAACCCCTTCACTGGAGGCATCACACTCCAACATAAAGGGCCGTGTGAAATCCGGCAAGGCTAAGACTGGGCAGCTGCTCATGACCCTCTTAAGGCACTCAAAAGCCTCCTCCGCCACCTGCGTCCACTCAAAAGCTCCCCCTTTCGTCAAATCCGTTAGAGGTGCTGCAAGCTGTGAGACCCCTCTCACAAATCTCTTGTAATATGTACAAATGCCCAGGAAACCCCTCAACTCTGCCATGTTCCTGGGTGTGGACCAATCCAGTATGGCCCGAATCTTCTCCTGATGCACCTTCACTCCATCCTCTCCAATCACATGCCCTAGGTACAACATCTCTGTTAGTCCAAACTCACATTTGGACATCTTCGCATACAGTTGTTGCTCCTCAAGTATGTGAAGCACTTCCTCCAAATGCTAAAGGTGCTCCTCCCATGTCCTGTTGTAAATGAGTATGTTATCGAAGAAAACTAGGACAAAGCGTCTCAGCTGCCCACGGAACACGTGGTTCATACAAGACTTGAATGTAGCTGGAGTGTTGGTTAGCCCAAAGGGCATCACCAAGAACTCGAAATGTCCATAATGGCAGCGAAAAGTAGTCTTTGGAATATCTTGCTCCCTCATGTAGATCTGGTGATACCCCAAATGCAGATATATCTTAGATAAGTATTTAGGTCCTCTAAGCTAGTCCATCAACTCATTTATGGGCGGAATGGGGTATCTGTTTTTCATTTTCTTCTTATTGAGAGCCCGATAGTCAATACACATGTGCAACATCCCATCTTTCTTCTTCACCAACACCACAGAAGAAGAAAATGGACTTGAGCTAGGCCTGATGTGTCCCAATCTCAATAACTCCTGAATGGCTTGCTCTATCTCATCCTTTTAGGCCTTTGGGTGCCTATAAGGGGTGGTGATGATTGCATTCACCCCCTCCTCCAGCTCAATGGTGTGCTCAAAGCCACGGTTTGGTGGTGTACCTGGTGGAACATCCCCAAAAATCCCCTGGTTCCTCTCCAATAAGGCTAGTATATGTGGGTGTGTGGCTTGCGTCTGTATCCCCGACTCGGAAATCCGCAACTCAACTGCCCACTCCGCATGTCCATGTCGCAAATTTGCCTCCATCCGATGGGATGAAACTGTCTAAGGAGGATAAGAGTGCATTCCCCTCAACATTATTGGCTTTCCATCTGGCCCCTCGAACTCCATATCTAGCTTCTGCAAATCAGTAGTGACCTTGTTAAAATTGGCAACTAGGGACAAACTCCATGTGGGTCATCTTATTTGTGGCAGCTGATATTTTTTCTTGGATCTCTCTCAACGAGAGGTGTAGGATTGATCTAGAGATCCTCTGATTATGATAAGTATTCATGGAGTTATGAATTTATTTGTGTTATAAGACAAGTCGTCAAGGTCGGTCAACAACCAAATAAACCCCACATGTGCTCAACATTTTAGTATAAAAAGAGGTGACTTGATTGTCATTTGTACATCCACTTCACTCCTTATTTCTCTCCACTTGTTTTGGGTTTTAGTGGAAGAGAAGTCTAAGAGTAGGAAGCCCTAAATGCAGGTCTAGAAGGAGACCTTGTTTGCTGTAAAAGAAGGATGCCCTAGCCCCCGGTCTTGTGAAGGTTTGTCCGCAGTTCAAAGGGAGATGTAGCAGGGTGAAGGAGGCCTAACAACTGACCCTAAACACAGTCTTATCATACCCTAGATGCCCTAATCTATCCGCTGTTCGAGACAACCATTAGATGTTGGAAAAGAGGCAGTAAAGAGGCTCTCTAACTTGCTGCCCTCACCAGCAAAGAGTGTAGGGACAATGTGGGTGTTTTAGGGTTGTTAGAACCTCTTGGTGACTGTGTGGAGGGTTGTTCCATGCTACAAAGAGGCCGAGTTAGGTAAGGAGAATTGCGGACTGTTTGTGGGAAGCTTTAATGTAAGGGTGACACTGTTTGGTTGGCTAATAGGTGACAACAATCCCTATGGTAGGCCACAAGCCTTGCATAACTAAAACAGGGATAACGTGGAGGCTTCTTTGGCTGAAAAGTACCCAAAACAGTGACACAAATGGAGGAGACCCTCCCTTGACAAGGCCGCAGTTTTTGAGGGATGTTTTAAGTGACTGTTTGTTGTTGTACCACATGGGTGCCCTAACCAGTCACAACAGCAAATGCAATCTTCTACACCTAACTGTTGTTAGAAAGAGACATTGTTGTGTTTTAGGTGCACATCTTGTCCGCTGTCCTAAAGACCAGTCAAATTAAAGAGAGAGGTCTCTTTAGATGAGGAGATCCTATGTGCTGTTACAAAAGGTTCTTATCATCAGTCTAGATGAAGAAATTGCTACCCATACCTAGCTCCTATAATGCAAAGATCAACATTGTGTGTTTCCTAGGACTGTGGGATCATAGTCTATCTAGCTACTAAGGTTGTGTGGCAGCTGTTAAGGCTGTGTGGCAGTATGACTAATGCAGTATGGCAACATGACAAAAGTTATGGAGTAGCATGGTGGTCAATGGTACATGGTGCAACATTGGTACAACAATGGGAGCTGCAAGTACAGTGCAACATAGTGCAATGAAGAGCTCAACAGTACAATGATGGGTACAATCATGGTTATTGAAGCATGATGAGATGCAGGATAGGTACGCTGTATACAACATGGTCATGAGGTTCGGCATTGTGATGATGGGTGCAGCATGGGGCAGCATAGTGACGTACAACATGATGACGAGATGCAGCACGATGATAGGTGAAGGAGTCACCTTGGAGAATCAGTTGAAGCAGCATGTCTTCAACTGATCTCATTTATCATCTTCTTAGAGAAGATCTATGCTCTAAGTCAAAATGTTGACTTCTGCTGTAAATGTACTATCTCTCTCTCTCTTTGCTAAACTATTGAAGAACATATAAGAAGAATTGATCAAGGGTTTCCCCACATTGGGGTTTGTCCCTTGCTAGCGCCACATCTTGTGTCCTCTTGTCTTCTGCAATTTATGTTTATGTTCTGTCTGCAGTTAACTTTAATGTTGATGTGATTGCTAATCTCGAAAAGATATTGAGTTAACTGTGAAAATTGAAATAAATTGCTCTAACATAGAACATACCTAAAATTAACATGGTATCAGAGCTGAGGTGAAGACAAAGCCCAAGCAAGAGTGAAAGAGCAATCACCGAAGACAGTTAGGAAAGTACCAAAGGATCAGTGGATTCTTCATCCCTCTTCAAATTCACCGAGGATGAAATCGAATTAGAGAATATTATCAGAATGGTGCAGTGAAAGCTTCTGATGGCCTACCTAAAGATCACTTTATTGGGAAGTCCGAATCTAAGGGTGAAAGTAAAGGTAGATGCCTTGGTTGTAACAAGTCTGGCCATTATGCGAAGGAGTGTCCAAATGGTAGGGACATATCACTTGATGATGATAACAATCATCCCAAGGACATCTTCAATGATCAGAGGAATAACAAGTAATGCAGGTCATCAAGGAAATGACCATCTCTTCAAGAGAGAAAGGAACCCTGGTATGAAGAATCAAATGTTGTTTCTGATAAGATAAACAAGCGTTATCTTGTATTGGCCCTCTCCTTCAAATTCTTTGGGAATCTGGCTTATTGATTATAGTGCTTCAAGGCACTTCATCAGATAGAAGGGTGCTCTCTCTAATTTAGTAGAGATGGAAACAATAGTGGGATGATACTTGGAGCCGATGCCACCTATCTCAGAAAGGGTGTAGGGAGTGTTACCCCTCAATTGAATGAGGGTAACTCGATTCATTTACAGAATCTATTTTATGTCCCTGATCGCAAAAGAACCTCGTTTCCATTTAGGCAATGGAAGTCAAAGGTTTCAGAGTGATTCATCGATGGAAAGGTACGTGTTTGAAAATAGAATTTTCAAAGATGCTTTTACTTAGGGGTTCAGGGTTGGCAATTTGTATCAAGTTGCTAGAAGTCCATTAGGGAGCATGTCAGTTGACACATAGCATCGGAATTCTGTGAGTCAGATGATGATAGGGATGCCTGAATTCAAAAGGAGCATGAAGGTACATGTATAAGATGTACCGAAGGGGAAAGCTTACAAGGGGACCATTTCCCTCATGTAACAGGTCCACATGTTTGGAACAACCCAAGGGGTTTGAGATTCAAAATCGGGAATCTAATGTGTGTAGGTGGAAGAAAGCCCTCTATGGCTTGAACCAAAACACCCCGGGTTTGATATGAGAGGATTGATAGCTGTCAGATGAAGCTGAGATTCACTAAGAGTGAAGCCAATCCAAACCATTGTTTAAAGGCTGTGGATGATAGACCTCTCATACCGACACCTTCTGAGAACGACCTATTTCTGACAGGTAAAGACCCTCTCACTTGCAGAAGTAAGAGGGAGTTGGATTCCGGATGTGGAATGGTAAACTGCAAGCCTGTGACTACCTCGAGGATCTTAGCTTATAGAAGTTATATGGTGGTGATGCCGGACTAGATTTGGGAAATGCCTCTGAGTTTCATAAACTTATTTGCATTGATGTTCTTGGTGAACTTCTGTCCGGATATATGTTTTGCAGTTAGCATGTTGAGCTCATATTTAGTTGAGCCTCACTGGATTGGTGCCAAGAATCTTCTGAGATATCTTCAGGGCACAATCTCTCATGGATTGAGATACACTGTCGGAAATGTGAAGCTGCATGATTATTCGAACGCTGACTGGGCAAGCGGTGTGGAGGATCGCAAGAGCACTTCTGAGTGCTAGGTTCTGCTTCGATATCCTGGATGAGTAGGAAGTAGAAGATAGTTGCTTTGAGCACCACTAAGACCAAATACATAGCTACGAGTATGATCTCGTGTGAAGCTGCCTAGTTGTGGATGCTCTTCAGTGAGTTGTTTGTACACATGATGGATACCACCATAATCCTCTGTGTCAAGCAGGGGGAGATTCGATTGTTGAGGAATCTCGTATTCTATAATTGCTCCAACATATGGACATCAAATACTACCTTATTTGGGATATGATATGTCAATGAGCGAGTAGGCTCCATCACATTGAGACAGATGTACAGGTCACAGACACTCTGTCTAAGCCTCGGGGAAAGGTCAAATTTGTGACTTTCCCAATCGACTTGGAGTCATTGAGAGACCTTCTTATAAGGGTCCTGCATGTTGCATGCATTGAGCTCTGGGAGCTCCGGGGGGCTTGGGTACTACTGGAGCATCATGCGACCATAGTGTGCTATGTGCAGGGTGAATGGATCAGCCTTCCCCTGTGATACCTCGAGGCGATTTAGGGACAGGATGATTAGTTCTCCTTTCGAGGCATCCTACCCATGCAGTTTGAGACTCATGGGAAGTACCTCTCATCTAATCAATGAGCAGGGAATGGGGTTAGGGACCATAGTAGTACTATCGATGGACGCATCATTGTATCTATTGTACTCTATGCTAGGATGACCTCCATTGATCTAGGATCAGTATGAGTGGTTTGAGACACTTTCTTGTGATATTGATATGGGATCAATAGAATTGATTTCGGGTCAGTAAGAGTGATATGACACACTCTCTTCATATGGAACTGACTTCGGGTAAGTAGAGAATGGTATGAGACATTCTCGATCAATTATTCTTCTTCATGGTTCAGCAAAGCAGAGCTCAGCAGAGTAGAGCAGAGTAGTGCAGGGCACTGATGGCAAAGATAATAGAGTCGGACAGATGGAGCATCGGATGGAGTTCTCCCTAGTTGAGAGGGAGTGTTAAAATTGGCAACTAGGGCCAAACTCCATATGGGTCATCTTATTTATGGCAACTGATATTTTTTCTTGGATCCCTCTCACCGAGAGGTGTAGGATTGATCTAAAGATCATTTGATTTCGATAAGTATTCATGGAGTTATGAATTTATTTGTGTTATAAGACAATTCGTCAAGGTTAGCCAACAACCAAATAAACCCCACATGTTAGTATAAAAAGAGGTGACTTGATTGTTACTTGTACACCCACTTCACTCTTGATTTCTCTCCACTTGTTTTGGGTTTTAGTGGAAGAGAAGTCTAAGAGGAGGAAGCCCTAAACGTAGGTCTAGAAGGAGACCCTATTCGCTGTAAAAGAAGGATGCCCTAGCCGCAGGTCTTATGAAGTTTTGGCCATAGTTCAAGGGGAGATCTAGCACGGTGAAGGAGGCCTAACAATTGAGCCTAAACAATCTTATCATACCCTAGATGCCCTAATCTATATGTTGTTTGAGACAGCCTTTAGGCGCTGGAAAAGAGGCAGTAAAGAGGCTCTCTAACTCGTTGCCCTAACCAGCAAAGAAGGTAGGGACATCATGGGCGTTTTAGGGTTGTTAGAATCTCTTGGTGATTGCGTGGAGGGTTGTTCCATGCTACAAAGAGGCTGAGTTAGGTAAGGAGAATTGCAGACTATTTGTGGGCAGCTTTAAGGTAAGGGTGACGCTATTTGGTTGGCTAATAGGTGATAACAATCCCTTTGGTAGGCCGTAGGCCTTGCCTAACTAAAATAGGGATAGCGTGGAGGCTTCTTGGGCTAAAAATTACCAAGAACAGTGACAGGAATGGAGGAAACTCTCCCTTGACAAGGCCACAGTTTTTGAGGGATGTTTTAGGTCACTGTTTGAGGGTTGTTGTAGCACATGGGTGCCCTAACTAGTCACAGTAAGGAACAACAGCAAGCACAATCTTCTACACCTCCTATCTGCTGTTAGAAAGAGACATTGTTGTGTTTTAGGTGCACATCTTGTCCGTTGTCCTAAAGACCAACCAAATTAAAGAGAGAGGTCTCTTCAGATGAGGAGATCCTATGTGCTGTCACAAAAGGTTCTTATCAACAGTCTAGATGAAGGAACTGCTACCCATACCTAACTCCTATAACACACAGATCAAGAGCTCAGCAGTACAGTGATGGGTATATTGATGGGTACAGTCATGGGTACAGTCATGGTTAGTGAAGCATGATGAGATGCAGCATAGGTATGATGTGTACAGCATGGTCATGAGGTCCGGCATTGTGATGATGGGTGTAGCATGGGGCAGCACGGTGACGTACAACATGATGACGAGATGCAGCATGATGATAGGTGAAGGAGTCACCTTGGAGAATCAGTTGAAGCAGCATGTCTTCAACTGATCTCATGTATCATCTTCTTAGAGAAGATCTATGCTCTAAGTCAAAATGTTGACTTCTGTTGTAAATGTACTATCTCTCTCTCTCTCTGCTGAACTATTGAAGAACATATAAGAAGAATTGATCAAGGGTTTCCCCACATTGGGGTTTGTCCCTGGCTAGTGCCAGATCTTGTGTCCTCTTGTCTTGGCTTGTCTTCAGCGATTTATGTTTATGTTCTATCTACAGTTTACTTTAATGCTAAGGTGATTGCTAATTTGGAAAAGGTATTGAGCTAACTGTGAAAATTGAAATAAATTGCTCTAGCATAGAACATACCTAAAATTAACAGACCTTCCCCAATGCGTACGACCATTGGACACCCAAAACCAGATTGGTGTTTGGGACATCAACCACGAAGAAATGATCAGTGAATGAGTAGTTCCCCATCTTCAAGGTCAGCCTGGGGACATACTTAGTACAGTACATGGTCCAGTCTCCGGGTACCAAAATTGAGAACCCCTCAAATGTAGTTGTCTGGATGCCCCTATGCTCCACCATCTGGGTATCAATGAAATTGTGGGTGGCCCCACTATCAACCATAACTAACACACTTTGCCCTTGTATAGTCCCCCTGATCTTGAGTGTCAAATACTTCGACACACCTCGAAGTGAAGCAAGGACTCCCCCGGTTGGGGCAAACGACTGTCCTCTAGGTGGTGGTGGTAGCCTGAGACGTGAACACAACCTCCTCCTCTTGAGGTCCCTCCGAGTGTCATCATCCAACTGGCTATGTCCTCCATCTCTCTGTGGTGGCCTCACATCTTTGTTCCCCTATGGCGCTGTGGGTCTCGTGGGAACAAAGGCCCGATTCTTGGGCACTGCATCAATCATGTCCCGGGTCCTGGAAGCCCTCACCCAACCACGTAGAGGCTCAACAAGCCCCTCCACGAATAGCATGATCAATTGTGCCTTTGAAATATCTGTCACCATCACTGCGAGTCTCTGGAACTTCGTAATGTAGACCTCTCCGCTGCTAGTCTGTCTCAAGTGGGCCAACTCTCTGAAATGCAGCTTCAGATCCTTCTTGTGAAATCTCTTCAACAACCTCCTAGTGAACTCTATGTAAGTGGTGATGTGAAGGTGCCCCAACTTGATCAGTCTGTGATGCCACCATTGTTGTGCATCCCCTTTCAAGTGAAGTGTGATGAAACTTATGGCATCAACTTCCCTCATGGGATTCAAGTGAAAATATGTATCAAGTTTTTAGATCCATGCCTTGGCTGAGCTCTTCGCTGATCCATCGATGTTTGGAAGTGTGACCTTCCCTGCTAGCTTCTGCACATCTTGGTTGGATGCTCCTCTCCTATAGTGGCCTCCAGCCCCAGTAGTGTGCCTCTCCTTGAGGTGAATATACTCTCGAAAGGACATCACCCTCTTGATCCCACCATCCAACCGGTCATACTAATCAATGCTTGAGGCAACTAAACATACCAAGTCCGCAACCAGGTCTGACTCTCTCTCTGGTTCGACCTCCTCCACGAAATGAGGCATAGTGGGACGACCAGCTTGCCCACGCTCTGGGGTGTGTGGGAGCTGATAGGTATGATTGCCTCCTCCCGCTTTGGAGCCATCGTCACATTGAGGTTCTCCTTCTGGACTTCCATGCATTTGCATGCCCATCACCTGCTGCATCATGTCCATTATCAACTTCCCATGCCTCATCATCTGTTTGTTTGTCCTTAGCAACTCTTCTAAGACCTAGTCCATGTTCCTCTGCATGGGCTGCTCATCCTCTTCTTGGTTGTCCATCCTATCTCTGATATTTTCCACTTTAGTGTCTGAGAATGGGTCTCGGCACTCTTCTCTACCTCAATCCTTGCCTCTGCCTCTACCACGAGCTCTATGGAAAACCAGTGCTTAGTATCTCGGTGGCTTCAGCTGCTTTTGTTCCCCACCCTGGCCAAGAACATGCTTTGATACCACTGTAATATTCCTAATGTAAATTTTACAATGATAACAAAGACATGCAACAAGTTTCAAAGCAAAATGTATTGACCAATTTACACTGAACAAGAATTTCTTCTCAATCACGAAACTGGCCAGTTTTCATTAATAAAATAGCTGGAGTACAATAGAAGATGGATGGGGTGCACCTAGGCTTGCACAAGGCAAGCTACAAGCCTCAGGGGATCGATACAAGAAAACCCAATTGTTGTAGAAACGCTGCTCCCTAGAAAATTCGGCTGGCCCTTTAATTTTACACTGCTGGCTGATTTCAAGCTCTGATTTGCCCCCCTCAAAACAACCCAGAAAATTCTATAAATTAAGAGTGTACTCATTGCCAAAAACCCAGAAAAACCCAGAAAGGGTTCTCCCTGGTTTTGACCATCCAAATTCGGCCTCCTAGAGCTTGGCCCTCCTCAAATCTAGAAATGTGCACTTGTAGTTGGAACTGTTGTTTCTTGCTCCCAAAATGCCAAGAAACCTCCGAAATTAGCCTCCCAACAAAATCCCAACAACCTAGCTCCTCAATCCTCAGGGTAAGGCTCCCTCGAAACAACCCACATTAGTGACTGCGTAGTCTTGGGAGAAGATGACGCAGTCCCTTGAAGCAGAAACTTGACCTCGCTGCTTGGCTTCTCCTCTTGCTAGAAGATCACTCCTCTGAGATGAAAACTTGATAAGAATACCTTCGGCAACACTTCTCACCCAATTCCCCGCTCGACTGCTCCACCAAAACAATGCAACCTCTCCCACTGCGTCCCTGTTTCTCCTATTGCGTCCTTGCTGAGCGAAGGTAGCATAAATCTTTGATGGGTGGTCACTCTCACTGTCTCCAAATGCAAGGGAAGACCCTCTTAGGGTGGCAGTTGAAGTCCATCGAAGAAAGGGGTGAGCTTCACTCCTGGGGAAGCTCTTGTGCTAAACAACACGTTGTAGCTTAGCTGAACAACCAAAGCAACAATGAATTCTCAAATCAACAAAAGGCCCCAAATTCTGCTCCTCTCCTCCTATTTATGCTTTCTACCTTGAGTCTCTCGTGGGTACCATCAAATATTTCGGCGCCCACTTAGGAAAATTGAACTACCTCCATGGGGTGCATATTATTTGTGGGTGAGTGGGCCCCACAACCCACTAAAATGCACATCGACCCCCTTTTCTCTTCAGTCCTTCCACCAAAATTACATTAAGCCAAAAAATAAGAAAATTGACAAAATTGTTTTTCCTCTCCTTGGGAGAACAATTAGGAAGGGACATTACATTCTACAACTAGTGTGAGTAGCCAGATTTCCCAGTGCGAGTTGTCGGAGGAGACCATTTTTCAGTTGCCAGAGGTCGGATTAGTTGTCTGGAGGCTGAGTGAGTGGGTTTCAATGGTAGAGGGAGGCAGGGTGACTTGCTGGAGGGTGATTCCAGGGCTGTACGAATTTCCGGAGAGCAAGAATGCACATTTCCCAGAGGCGGTGCGAATAGCCTAGGAGATGCGAGCTGCCGGGAGAGGGCTAGATCGAGTAGCATAAGGAGACAAATTGTCTCTAGATTTTTTTTCCAATGAGATCAATATTTGTTGGAGGATTTCTAGTGAAAGGCATCTAGTTCATTGTACTCTCAAATTGTTGAATAATAATAAAAAGCTAATCTATTGCACTGGTTTTCCCTTCAGGGTTTTTCTAGGGATAGTGGTCCAAAAATAATTGTGTCAAATTTTTCCATGGACTGAGGTTGTGAGTGTCATCCAACCTGCCCTCAAACCTTAGATCGGTTGATGCCATTCGAAATCGAAAAATTAAATGAAAACTTCTGTCTATCCTACACGATTTCTTGGGCTTCTATCGCTGTTATACTGTCTAGTACATGGCTGACCCTGCCTCAACAAATACTAGTAGTTGTTTGATCTTGTGACTTTGATGGTCCCTTGTGCCCGCTTCTTCAAACTTGTGTTGTTGCTCTACAAATTGATTTGTTGGTGTTTATTTGGGGTAGCATCGGATGTGCTCTAACCACGAAAATTGGTGGAGAGGCTAAAGCACATGAGATCTCCAATACCCAAAAATGGTTTGGGCTGATTCTAAACAGTTTGTGAGATATTAAAATAATTAATATTTTAAATGAAGTCCCTAAGTCTAAACTTAGGGAAAATAAAATATTAATGTGAATTAATATAAAACTCTGTTAGAAGGGTCCGAATGTCGTGGATCAAGCCAAAGTTAATCTTAGCCGTTCATTAGGGACTTAATCTCGGGCGTTGAATTGTCAACGAGAAAAGTATAAGAGAAGGCTTGAGGGTCACTTGGAGAACAGACTGAGTTGATCAAGAATTCGATTTTCTGAGGCAGGGTTTGCTGAGGAAATCGAAGGAGTGATTAGAGTTGCCACTGAGGGGCAGTGAATACAGAAGTAGAGAGGAAGAGATAATATCGGGAGGATTAGTGCGGAAGCCAGGAGAGAGGGACGCAGAGCGAGCCAGAGGTTCACTCCGCGCCAGCTAGGGATCACGTAGAGGTAGCCAAGCGCTGTGCAGTGCCTCAGAGAGACATCATGGATGACGCAGAGGCTCTAATGGCTGACACAGTGCCTCCAGAGGCTGACGCAGGGTGAGCTAGGGTGACGATGTGCAGATGCTGGGCCAGAAAGCGCTGACGCAGTCCCTAGAGGCTGACGCTAGGGTTTTCGTATGGCAGATTGGAGTTGGGAGTTGTCGGAGTGTTTATCTGGGGTTTCAACTGGAATATTTGTCTCTGAAGAAGAGGTACTACTGCCGAGATTATTCTCTGTTGGGTGAGCCGTTTTTGGCACCTAGATTGTATTCAGAAACTGCATAATAATAAAACCCTTTGATAGTTGCACCGATTTTCTCGCATTGGGTTTTTCCGGGGATATTGGTCCAAAAACAACGGTGTCACTTGTGTGCTTGTTTTTCCTTCAGTTGATGATCTGTAATGTGTTGAGCATGTACTTTTATTTATTTTCAGCATTTACATGGTAAATAACTTGTTAATTAATCAGAACAAGTAGGCAGAAATAAATTACAAAAGTAGTTGAAGGGATTCTAACAGTTAGACTTAGAAATTCCAATAGTTGGCATGATACACAATCTTCGCACTGTTACGTTGCCAATCTTGGTAGCTAATCTTGACAAGTGTAGGTTGTAGGCCACCTTCAAATTCACTTTATGGATGGGACATGAACCACTCAGCTACCAATTTGTCAGTTAACTCGCTCAAAGCTCTACTTTGTTGGACTACTATTCCTTGCAATTAGCCCTATCTATGACTTAGCCTGGTTGTCGTTAGTGTTCTCATCCAAGCTAGTGGCTTGCTAGTTGGTTGCTTGAGTGCCCTGCAACTACAACCTTATCCTCAGGCCCTGCCTTCTTCTGGTGGCGATTGTTTGGGAGCCACCTCTACCCTTTGTGCCTGAGGGTTGGTTCTTCCTTATTGCTGCCATCGAGGTGCATCTTTTTCTATCGTAGCTTGAGTCTTTATCGACGACTTTTGTACCTTTCTTTATGGCTTGATAGCTCCAACTTTGTTTTGCCCAGTAGTTGGCTATGCAATTGTATGTTTTTGGCTGGGTGATGCTCCCGATTCACTGCTATAAACTTGCTTCTTGGATGGTGATTGCTATCTGTGGTTTCCCAACCCCTCCTGCCACTGCCTTCTCTGTGACCTTTGCACGACTGTCCACTGTCTCTGCCAAGCCATTGCATTATAACCTTTGCGGCTAGTGGTTCTACTCCCTCTTGTATTCGATGACTAGGTGTGATTGGCCTGTCAGCCACTTAGCCACTAATTTTGCCCTTTTTTTCTTTATCATGGTTGTTGTTGGCCTAGGCTCTTGACAAATGCTTTTTTATAATAACCTTAAAAGTGGCTTTTTTGTCCCTAAAGAAAATTCCTTCATCAGTGCAGTCGTATGGCCAATTTCCTTTTGGCCTTTAAAAACTTTTTTTTGTCTTGCACAATCGCACCTGAACCTGTCCCTGCAAACCTAGCATGACTTCTTAATTCCAAGTCGATTACAAATCTTTTGATTAATTGCATAGCTAGGTTCATTAACACAGTCAAATTCATTGAAAGCAAAATACACCAATCTCAATCATGAAATAAATGATACAATAGATTCTACACAATCATTGTTCTTCATAACTTTCAGAACTTGCTTGGTTCCCTTCTTGGAAAAATGGACCAATTGAGGAAATACATACAATTGTATATGATCAAATTGATTAAGCCTTTCTTGGTTGATCTAGATCTCCTTGTTGCCTAAATCTTGTTCAAAATCTAAAGCATGTGCAATAGAGTACAATTTCCTTGCAGATAATTACTTCCTAATGATTTTTCGCATGATATTTTATGCCATTGCTATCATTATTACACCCAGAAAATCTCAACAGTGAATGTAACGGAAATAATAAAGGTCGTAGAAAAACAACTATGCATAATAGAGATAATAATTTTACCTTAGGAATCCCAACCCCGGGAGAAAACCCAACTATCTTTTTTTTGAGGAGAAATTGTCTTTTAGCAAGGTTTACAAATAAAAAATTTGTCTAGAAATTTATGCCAATATACAAGTCAAAATACTAGTCAAACAACAAGTCAACGCTGGTCAAACCAGTCAGAATACTAAGAAGTCAACGCTGGTCAAACTAGTCAAAATACTAAGAAGTCAACTATGGTCAAACTGTTAACCTCTAGTCAAATTTGGTCTTTCCTTCAACTCGGCTTGCAGTCAACTCTGCGGTGAAACCTACAATTAAATGACGCAATGAGCTAGATGGTGGCTACTAGTTGTCGGCTGAGGACCACATAGGAGAAATTTTTTCTCCTAGGGATCACCCACAAAATGGTGGGTAACAAGCCTTTGGTTCATTCAACCGCCCCAGTCTCAAGTTTAGATAATTGTTAAAATGGTATGTCATTGTATTTTTATTTTTGCTGTATTTCTTCCCCATGTACAATTTTGAATGTTGTGGAGAGGCTTGTACTGTTGTAGTGTAATCGCAACAAACAAAATAAGAATCTGGGAGAAATTGCTAAAATGATTGACTTTTTGGTAAGAAAAAACCTTGCAATTGACATGGGTTGTTGTTGGTCATTTGAATGTTGAAACAAAGCTATAACTTGAGTGAAGGTATTTTACTATAGAAAAAGTATTATTCCTTTGTTGAAACGGAGGTATTATTGTTTTAGGGTTTGACACACGGATCAATGATCTGAATCCCTTTACTTCTACTTGTTTTTTCTATTGTGCCATACAAGCATTTGTATATTTTTTCATGTCAATTTAGTTGCTTAGTTAGCCTTTTTTTTATGACATAATATTGGTGATCCATGCTTCAGTTTGAACTTTGTATATCAAGTCTTGGAATGGGAAAGTGCATCATCTCCTGAGATTGTAATATCTTGATCTATATGAGATTTGAATTGATATTATTACCACTCATTCAGTTGTGTGGGCTGCTAATATTAAGTGTCAGGGTAGCAGTGTTAGTGCTCGTAGAGCTGCTTCAATACCCTTTCATTGTAAGTGAATCTTGATTTGTTTGAAAAATGGCTAAAACTGGTGGTGTAGTAGAGATACTGAATACCCTAATACATTACACCATTGATGGGATGGTATCAGCAAGGGAACTCTCTTTTACATTTTAACCTATTTTCAAAATGCACAAGACAAGATCGAGTTTCTGCAACTCGAATCTCAACTACAACAAGATGAGATACAACAAAAGAGTCGTCATTCTGAGCTGGTTCTTGTTCAAAACAACTCCCTTTTTGAGTCTTAAATTGACTCCCATCAACAGTTAGAAATTTATCAGAATAACGAGCCCATTTTAGGAGCAACTTTGCATACGGATCAATGTTACCAGACTCGGAATCGCCAATAAATCGGCGAGGCAAAAGAGCAAAGAGTTTTAATTGGATCGGGAAAAAATCGGCAAAAAATCGTTGAATTCATTAAATAAAAATATACACATATATTGAATTAAAAAAACCAATTTTCATTAATATTGGGTAAAGGCATGTCCAAACAATGCATAATATCAATAGATGTCCAAAATATCATGAATAAATAAGTATCTCATATATGTTATGAGTCCACACATGATCCAAAGCACTGAGTCTTGAGTCCTTAGAAGCATATGCTTCTAAAAGCCTACAAAAAAGTTAAAAACTGCATACTAATTAGAAAAAATCAGCAACTAAGAGTCTAAGACTCTTAAGAGTGAGAACTAGAAGTGATTCCTTCCACTCCTTCGCTTGCTTGACTCTCAAAGTTCTCCAAGTCATGAAGGCTTAAAAGAGGAGGCTCATCTAATTGAACCCAGTTTGCCGCATTTGTAGCTTGCAAATCTATCTCTTCAAGGTCGATTGGTGAATGATCCATACCTGTCATTATCATGAGACATTGAAATGTGCATTAAAATTTCACTTTGAAGTTTGAAGTTTGAAGTTTGAAGTTTGAACTTTAAAAGTTTAAACTTTAAAGTACGAACTAGATTATGGAACCTTCAAAATCAAGCTCTCAAATCTCACCTTGTATTTGTTTGTTGCGAAGTCGTAGATTGTAATGGACAAATACAAGGTCATTCAAGCGTTTTTGTGTCAATCGGTTGCGCTTCTTAGAATGTATTTTCTCAAACATGCTCCAGTTGCGTTCACAACATGAAGCACTGCATGCTTGGTTTAAGATTCGAATGGCAAATTTCTTCAAATCTGGCGTATCACTACCAAAGTTTTGCCACCAAAGACCTAGCAAGTGATAAGGGTTTGTAAGTAGAAGACTAGAAGTACTAAATTAGTAGATAGTAAAAACTTAAAAAGAAAAGAAAATTTAATAAAACATTTAACATACAAAATAAAGTTTAAACAAATTTAATGAATTGATAAAGCCTTCAAGCTGGGTACTTGGCAACATCTTAGACCTTTGTCTTATAGCACTGGTATAGGCAAACAATTTAGATGGTGCCCTATAATCTTGTAGTTGGGAAAAGACACGACTTTGTTGTTCTGGATTAGGGAAACACCTTTCCACGCATGTCATAAGTCCTCTGCCAACCTCCCCATCCTCATTAAATTTGCTCTTATCATAAAAATATTGTGGGTTTAAGAAGTACCCAACAACATGTAAGGGGGAATACAATTGCTTATCCCAACGTGCATCTACAATGTCCCAAAGAGGCATATACTTTGTCTCATCATCCCCACATCTTCTTTTGATGGCCTCCTTTGCGAGATCCATCGCCTCATAAATGTAACCCATAGCGGGTTTGTCACCATCAACCATCTTGAAAGTTCAAGCATTCAAATTTAAAGAAATATGAAACATTGTAAATAAAAAGAAGCTTGAAATGAAATTTAAAAAATGAAAAAGTTAAAAGACTTGAAGTACCTGAGAACTCTAACAAGGGACTCCGTCACAGCAATAATCTCTTCGGCATCTTTCCAGAAACCATCATTACACACAAGTGCAGCAATTTCGATGCCTTCAAGGGTCTTGGAATGTTTAGATCCCATCCACTCAGGTCCCAAGAACATCCTCTTCATATTTATCTTTTTCTCAACCACAGATTGCAAAAATATGAAATTTGTTGCAAATCTAGTCACTGCAGGTCGAACAATTTCTTTACCTTCAGTGTATATTCTCATAGCGTTTAGGACAATAGTGTGGTTGTATAGGTATTTGGTTATGGATTTTGCCTTCTCCACAACCTCATGTATCCAATGAAGCTTACCAATGTCCTCAAGCATTAAATCTATGTAATGGGCAGCACAAGAGGTCCAAAAAATAGTGGGGTGCCTAATCTCAAAAAGTCTACCAGCAGCCATATAATTAGCTACATTATCAGTGACAATTTGTACAACATGTTCTTCTCCCACTTCTTGAATGACTTCCTCCATCATTTCATAAATAAGTTGGGCAATCTTAACCTTGTCTGAAGCATCCACTGATTTGAGAAACATTGTGCCTGCGGGACAAGATACAAGGAAATTTATTAAAGTTATATTACTCTGATCTGTCCATCCATCACTCATGATGGTGCACCCTGTTTCTAGTCATGATGAACGAAACTCAGCTAGCACAAGCATGACATCTTCAACACTCTCTAACAACATATCTGTCCTAAGGCTCTCTGACGTAGGGGCTTTGAACCATGGACCTGCAATAGCAATTGCATCAATCATAGCTTGCCAATAAGGACTTTTGGCACAGTGGAAAGGTATGTCAAAATAGTACCAAAAGTTAGCAATGGCCTTCCTTGCCTGACTATGGATATTGTTTTTCCAACCAGTGGCATCCAAGGTAGGTTGGGAACCGGGTTTTGTGCGGAAGCAAAAAAGGTGTTTAAGTTTCCACCTCTAGTGTTGAAGGAAGGAGTCGAAGGACTCGTATGGCTTTGAGTTTGACTTGGCCTTGGAGGCATGTGTGGAAAACTTGGGAATGACATTGAGGATTCAACAGAGTGAGGTGACATGGGGCTAGTGGTAGAAAAATTATCAACTCCAAGAGTTCCTATTTCAGTATTTTGCTTTGCTTTCTTGGCATTACGCTGATCTAACATATCAAGGGCCAAGGCTTCTTGGTATTTGACATTATCGTCAACCTTGCTACAAAGACCTATATCATGACCAAGTATTTGTGCAAGGTGGAACTTGAATCTATAAATGCCTCCACTACATTCCTTTTTGCAAAATTTACAAAGGAGCTTGGATTTTCCGGGAATCTTGTCACAATAAGCCCAAGCAAAGTCCATCTCTCTCGACATTGTTGTTGCTTTGAACTTGTGTTTAATTTGTGGCTTCTGTTAAGATTTGGAGTCGTGGCTTCTATTTAATTTGTGGCTCCTGCGAAAGACAACAAAAAATCAAATTTAAAAATGATCCAACAATTTAAAATATGCTAGAAATTTAAAAAATTAAATGAAGACAGATGTCAGTAAACAACAGTCAACTAAACATATGTCATATATATTATAGAGATTATGCAAAAGGAGAGTGAGGATCATTGTTATGGAGCAGTACTCTAAGGTACTAGGAGTCTAGGAGATAGATAGATCATAGGATCATAGGTGTGACTCTGTGAAGATCACTGTTATGAAAACAGGGACAATTCTAAAGAGAGGCTATGGGTAGAGACCAGTTTTCAAATGCAAACTTTCAAGCCATCTCTAATGCCAGATGCAAGACAGAAGAATTTTCTTTCTCTTTGCTATTAGGAAGAGAATTAGCTCTAGAAACTGCATTGCTATAGCTGCAACCTGTAGCACTTTCCTTGTTTTAGTATTTCATTTTCTAATTTTCTCCAGCTAATGAATTTCTCTTGCCCCAATGTGACCAAAATTGCATTTTTCTTCATTGCCCATACCCTACATTCTGTCTTTGAAGTTGCATTCTTGAAGATGCTTGTTGAAAGGCTCAAATTTAAAATTAACTTTAGTGCTTGTCCTTTACTATTTGTCATTTGTTACCTCTTATGACATGCTTCTAACTTCAGACTACAGAACAGTCACTTTGGAGGCATATAAAGCTCGGATTTGCATTTGTAGACAGTGCTAACTTAGGAATAACAAATAATTTCAAAGTGGGAAATGAAGGATTATTCACTAATTGAATGCTGATGAATTTATTCACTGTCTCACAAAATATTACCTATGTTTGTAGCTGACAATTTATTTCATTGGATTCTCCAGTAAATAAGAAGCAAAATGATCTTATAAAAGGGAGATATGACTTGGCAGATCTGATATGTTTCTGGAAAGAAAAGCGAGCAAGGTTTAATAAAAAAGATTTGATGCAAATGTTTGAATTTGTGAAGGCATGACAAAACGGAGGGATATTTGGTCAAGATTCTGATGCCTTCTTTGATAGTTTGATCCTATTTTATGCAAATAATTTTAACTCTGTTAAATTGTATGACCTTAAGTACATGTATCCAAAAAAAAAATATCTTGCTATATTCATTAGAAAAGAGTGCCCTATTGCTCAGGCCCTACATGTGATAATTATGAATGCTATTAGTTGTGTTATCACTGCTAATAACATCTTGGACCAATCTCATATTGGAGCTCAAACTGTGGTTTAGCTACCTCAGAACAATTACCATTTGGCAAAGTGTGTGAACAATAGGAGCTCGAAACCTTTGACAGCCTCCATTACAGCTTGGACAGTGAACAGAAGAGTGGACAGTGAGCTCAAACTGTTATAAGTTTTGTGGGAAAATTGATCTTATACCCCTCTGAGAAGCCTGAAGTAGTGAAGCTCAGATTGAAGTGTAGAAGCTCAGATATGGAACAGTGATAGCATTGTTGATTGTGTCAACCTCGGATCTAAGGGTCCAACCACACGAAGATAATAACAACAATGAACACATTCGAATATAATAATAACACATTCAAAGATAATAATAACACATTCGAAGATAATAACAACACATTCGATCCCAGATCATCTATCCTTTCACGTGACACAAACCTTGAATAATAAAAAAACTTGTTTGTTGAGTCGTGGACAGTGGAAGCGTTGGAGTCTATGGCGTCGACGGCTCTGCGACGTAGTGGAATGGCTGCGCGTCAAACTGGTTGTCTGCGGCTGTGTGGAACTGGAATGGTTGTGCGAGTCTGCGCGTCAGGTAATATGTATTAATAATAACGACAACCTGAAGTTCTGAACCCCGTAAACCTAAACAGAATGGCGGGACGCGGAACTGAAATCTGGCAGGACTCGAGAAACCGGCAATAATCGGGTAAATTGCCAAACACGTGAGTCAAACTCGCGTTGACCACGAGTCAAACTCGGTCAACGCAAGTTGACTCGCAGAGTTTCAAATCGGATCTTTTTACAGCCGACCAGATTATGACTCACGATTAATCGCCAAAATCGGCGATTCCTGTTTCACTGTACATAACCTTAGAAGTCTTCAAATTAGAAAAAAAATGGAACAAGTTGATCCTTAATAGACTCCACAATGATCCTTTGTGCCCTTACTTCCCCTTTCTTGTATTTTTCTAGTTATTAAGTCTTGTCTTTGCTAGGTTCAATAATTTCACCAAGAAAATATTCCATTACTTCATGTTTTGTAAGTGCCAAATCAATCCTTTTTTTCCATGCCATGAAATTTGTTGAGCCAACGAGCTTATTTCTTTCCTTGTAGAAAAAACCCATATGACCTGTAGATTCAGACATAGAGTAAAAATATGATGCTTACTTGATAACCAAGAGTCTTCTCTTCTTTGATGACGTCTCCGAATATCTTGAGGCTTTCAAGATCTTCAAGGAGAATTCAATAATATCTTCCAAAAGTGATGATACCAAAATCCTTTGATGCCTCCTTCAAAGATGTCTTCCAATGATCCTTTGAACAAACAACCTTCTTGTAGCATTATTCTTCAATATTTCCTCTAATGCAGGCTTGATATAGTCCTTTGAAAGTGATTCCCCTTAGCACACCCTTCTTGTGTCCACAAGATGATTCTTCCAGCTACCTTCTCTTGTTCACCTTAGATCTAATACCATGTAGGAAAATGCAATGTGGCAGTTATTGATATGAAATGATCATATGTTAAACTAAAGTAGATTTGATTAATGCCATTATTGAACTAGATGTTAACTTAAAGTGCTTTAACCGTGAGAACTGATCGAAAAGGAATGAATTGACGACGGAATTGAAACATAAGTAAGATGCAAACAGAAGTGAAAAGCAGCAAAAGCACAGTGATACCAGACATCAATATTGATTACGAAGTTCGTCCCTGATGGACTACATCTCTGGGTCCACTTTCAAGATGGGCATCTGCTTTATTGGGATTGAATCCAAGGAGGTCAATTACACAACAAATTAACTAGACTGATTTTGCACACATGCACTTTTGGTCACTATCACAAGAAAGCTCTCTGAATTAGCTTTCCAACGCCTATCATGGTTCCCAATTCCGACTCCCGATGCTCTTGTTACACTGAAAACAAAACAGCCTATGTCCTCCAAAATCTGCATACAAAACTCTAAAACCACTCCCCCTTCTCTTCAATGAGAAAAACTAGCTTTATAGCCCTCCAGATGCACTCTAACTCCATTCTGATTTTAGGAGTGAATCGGCTCAAAATAGGTTTGGTTTAGGGTTTTAGGTTAATGAATTAATGTCACCTAGTGAGTAGGTGTAATTAAATATCACAAATCCGAACAAAAACCCACTTTTGACCTTAGAATTGCCCGAAAACCATTAGCGGTTAGCTAACCGGGCGGAGGCTCTGACAGCGCATGTGAATAGGTGGATAACCCCCGCAGTTAGGGCTCTGACGGTTCCGTTGACTACCCCGCTGACTGTGCGGTCTATTGTTATGTGTTCACACACTGTGGTTTCGATGTTACAGTTATTGCAACCTCCTACAGTCTGTTCACTGTAGTCGCTATCTCCACTCGCACACATGACCACGGTTTATACCCTCGCAATTCCCGCTGTGGTTAACTGCATCTGATAGTCTGCTACCCGTAGCCACGCACCATTCACATGTCAAGGTTCACTCTCGTGGTTCCAATGCGATTAGGGACCAGCGGTTATGTGCTTTGTAATGTTTATTACATAGGTTTGTAATGTAAACATGGCCCAAATGGGTTTAGACTTAGGTTAATGCATTTGATTTTTAATGCATAGATTCAGGTTCTAGGTTTAATGTGTTAGGTTTTTCATTAGGTTTGTTGCATAGGTTTTAGCAACGATTTAGAGTTAGTCTTTTATCACTTGCTCTAAAACAAAACCCATTTACAAAAATTGTCACAATGTGACAGAAACCCCACATGATGATAACCATGGACCACATTTGACAACCAAACCCTGGCGGAACTGATGACGAACACATGTCGACAACCAGGGACCAACACCATAAAAACCATATCAACGATAAACATCACTGTCGAAGCTGAAGATACTGGACATTGAATGCTAACGACGATCACTAGCGAAGTTGATAAAGTTCAAGACCTCATTGACCATGATCATTTAAAGACCAATTCGATTTTGAACCACTAAAGACTCCGCGCATGTTGTACTGATAAGATCCTCCTCGATCAATTCTCTCCACTTGAAATATTTTGGACGATAAAAGCTTGACTAGACAAATAGTAGGTGAGGGTAGAGCTCCCTCACTCTCCACCTTGCCTCGATGATGTAACAATACATTCAATCAAAAACTTGAAAGTGATGATCCTAATGATGTTGATCATGGCGCATTTTGAATCTGTGAACTGTTTCATCCATCTGCAATATGCACAACTTGCGAAGATGGTTAAACAATCTGTCATGAACATGGGAATTGACTTCTTTCCACGAAGTACCATGAATTAGTGTTAAAATTGGCAACTAGGGCCAAACTCCATGTGGGTCATCTTATTTATGGCAGCTGATATTTTTATTGGATCCCTCTCATCAAGAGGTGTAGGATTGATCTAAAGATCATCCGATTCAGATAAGTATTTATGGAGGTATGAATTAATTTTGATTATGGAATTATTATCAAGCCGACCAGCAACATGAGTAGGCTCAGAAGCCCAATAGTTGTGTCTATTCATCATCTACGTTTTTGGTATAAATATAGATGACTTGAAATCATTTGTAAAACACACCTCTTCATGTGTGATCTCCTCCTCACCACATCTTGGGTTTTTGGTGAAGGAGAGACACACAAGAAGATACATTGGGTCTAGCAGATGATGCCCTAAGCTTATACGCTATAATGGAGACACCTAGGCACAGTAAGGGAAGGAACACAACATGGATGGAAATACTTACGCAGTTTATACGTTGTCATGAAGGCAATATATACACACAGTTATGGAAACCCTATACGCTGAGCAGGCAATGAAGACATCCACGCAGTTCATACGTTTTCCAGAAGCCCTAACACGCAGTCAAGTTATGAACGCAGTCAAGGGAACGTTGTGCAGAAGCCCTAATGAACGCAGTCAAGCGAGCACTCATACGCTGTCCAGAAGACCTGTTCACGCAACCACAAATGCACAAAACTCATATTCGGAGGGTTCTGAGATTGGAAGAGGAGCCATTGTGATATGAAGGAACCCACAGTCTAAGCACTCAATCACTGTCTTGAAGACTTTAATACGCAAGACATGAATACGCAATCATAAAGACCTTTCTGCGCAAATAGACATTGATACACAATCAAAGGAACTCCACACGCAGTCATGGAATCTCATGCATATAATGTAGACCATATACGCAGCAATGGAGCAAACACACAACTACGTGTGATAGCAAACACACAGCTACATGAACCCTAATCCATTGTATATATGCAATTATGAAACCATATACGTAGTCATGAGAAAAACGTTGTCATGATGGAGAACACCATATACGTTGTCAAGATATATGCAGCTAAAACGCACTTACGTTCTGGGAAGCCTATTGACAGCGTGAGATGGACAGCATGTAAATCCTTGAGTATTGTAGATGACAGCGTGGCATATAAGGCATCCTTAAGGCCTAAAGGGTTGTTAGCAACGCTGGAAGTTACAGTCATAAAGGGCAACATCATGATGAATGGGATCATGAGCATAAGCAACATAATGATGTATGATGATATGAGCATGGGCAACATGATGATGAATGAGATCATGGACATGGGCAGCATCATGATGAATGAGATCATGAGCATGGGCAGCTTGATGATGAATAAGACCATGGAAAATGCAGCATGATGAGTAGCATGAAGAGATGAACAAAAGGCAGCACTACGATAGGTGAAGTTTTCACGTTGGAGAATTAGTTGAAGCAGAATGTCTTCAACTGATCTCATCGTTATAGGAAATGATCTATGCTCAAATGTAGATAAGTCAAAGTGTTGACTTCTGTTGTAAATGTACTATCTCTCTCACTTTCTCTGCTGAACTTTTAAGAACATAAAAGAAGAATTGATCAAGGGTTTCCCCACATTGAGGTTTGTCCCTGGCTGGCGACACATCTTGTGTCTCTTGTCTTGGCTTGTCTTCTGCGATTTATATTTATGTTCTATCTGCGGTTTACTTTAATGCCGATGTGATTGCTAACTGTGAAAATTTAAATAAATTGCTCTAGCATAGAACATACCTAAAATTAACATGGTATCAAAGCTGAGGTGAAGACAATGCCCAAGAAAGAGTGAAAGAGCAATCACTGAAGACAGTTGGGACAAGACAAAAGGATCAATGGGTTCCTCATAATTCACCCAAGGTAAAGTCATAGCAGAGAATGTTATCAGAATAACGTAGTGGAAGGTTCTGATGACCCATCTAAAGATCACTTCATTGGGAAGTTTGGATCTAAGGGTGGAAGGAAAGGCAGATGCCTTGGTTGCAATAAGTTCGACCGTTATGTGAAGGAGTGTCTAAATGGCAGAGACACATCTCTTGATGAAGATAACAATCATTCCAAGGACATCTTCAATGATCAAAGGAATGACTGGTAATGCAGGTCATCAAGGAAATGGTCGACTCTTCAAAGAAAGCAAGAAACCCCAAAATCACTTTTATGTACATGATCGCAAAAAGAACGTGGTGTCCATCTCGGAAAAGGAAGTCAAAGGTTTCAAGGTGGCACTCATTGATGGAAAGGTACATGTTTGGAAATAGAATTTTCGAAGATGTTTTTGAGTTCAAGGTTGTATCAAATTGCAGGAAGTCCACTTGGGACCATGTCCATTATCACGTATCACCTAAGGTCTGTGAGTCAAATAGTGACAGGGATGCCTGAATTCAAAAGGAGCATGAAATACATGTCTAAGATGTACCGAAGGAAAATATTACAAGGGGATCATTCCCCTCATGTAGCAGGTCCACAGGTTTGGAACAACCCAAGGGGTTTGAGATTGATGATCAGGAATATCACATATGCAGGTGAAAGAAAGCCCTCTATGGCTTGAAGTAAAACACCCCAGGCATAGTATGGGAGGATTGATAGTTGTCTGATGAAGCTGAGATTCACTAGGAGTGAAACCCATCCAAACCATTACTCGGAGGTTGTGGATGATAGACCTCTCATACTTGGCACCTATGTCTGACAGGTGCAGACCCTCTCATTTGTAGAAAACAGAGGGAGTTGGATTCCGAATGTGGAAACATAAACTGCAAGTCTGTGACTACCTCAAGGATCTTAACTTTCAGAAGTTACATGGCAATGTTGTCGGACCAGATTTGGGAAATGCCTCTGAGTTTCATAAACTCATTCACATTAATGTTCTTGGAGAACCTCCAACTGGACATATGTTTTGCAGTTAGTATGGTGAGCTCATATTTGGTTGAGCTTCACTGGATTGGTACCTAGAATATTCTGAGATGTCTTTAGGGCACAATCTCCCATGGATTGAGATACACTGCCGGAAATATTTCAAATGTTGAGTGGGTAGGTAGTGTGGAGGATCACTAGAGCACTTCTCAGTGCTGGTTCTCCTTGGGCTTTGCTTTGATATCCTAGATGAGCAGGAAGCAGAAGTCAGTGGCTTTGAGCACCGCCGAGGCAAAGTATATTGCTGCTAGCATGACTACCTGAGAGGTAGTTTGGTTACGAAATCTCTTCAAAGAGCTGTTTGGATACCACTATGTAGCAGGATGATTAATTCTCCTGTGAGGTCTGGATGATGTGTTCTCTATGACGATTATGTAGCAGGATGATTAGTTATCCTGTGAGGTTTGGATGATGTGTTCTCCATGATGATTATGTAGCAGGATGATTAGCTCTCTTGTGAGGCCTGGATGATGTGCTCTCCATGGCGATTGTGTAGCAGGATGATAAGTTCTCCTGTGAGGACGTGATTGATTAAGTTCTCCTATCGAGGCATCCTACCCATGCAGTCTGGGACTCATGGGAAGTACCTCTCATCTAATCAATGAGTAGGGAAATGAGGATAGGGACCATAGTAGTACCGATGGATGCATCATTGCATCTATCATACTCCCTATGCTAGGATGACCTTCATTGATCCGAGATCAATGATACTGGTCTGGGACCAGTGGTAGGAGTTGTACCCACTATGACACTGACTTTGGGTCAGTTGAGGACTGGTCTGGGACCAGTGGTACACACTTTGAGACTAACTTTGAGTCAGTGGAGGATGGTATGATACATCCTCATGACCTTCATTGATCTGGGATCAATGATACTGGTCTGGGACCAGTGGTACACACTCTAAGACTGACTTTGAGTCAGTGAAGAATGGTATGATACGTCCTCATGACCTTCATTGATCTGGGATCAATGATAATGGTCTGGGACTAGTTGTAGGAGTTGTACCTATTATGACACTGACTTCGGGTCGGTTAAGACTGGTCTAGGACCAATGGTACATACTCTAAGACTGACTTCGGGTCAGTGAAGGACTGGTCTGGGACCAGTAAGAGTGGTACATACTATGGTGCTGACTTCGGGTCGGTTGAGACTGGTCTGGGACCAGTGGTACACACTCTGAGACTGAATTTGGGTCAATGGAGAATGGTATGAGACATTCTCGATCAATTCTTCTTCTTCATGGTCCAGCAGAGCTAAGTAGAGCAGAGCAGAGCCAGCAAAGCTGAGCAGAGTTGGCTCCGGTAGAGCCAGTAGAGCTGAGCAGAGCTGAGTAGAGCCAACAGAGCTGAGCAGAGCTAGTAAAGTTGAGTAGAGCAGTGCATGGCACTGATGGCAAAGACAATACAGTCGGACATATGGATCAGTGGATGGAGTTCTCCATAGTTGAGAGGGAGTGTTAAAATTGGAAACTAGGGCCAAACTCTATGTGGGTCAACTTATTTATGGCAACTGATATTTTTATTGGATCCCTCTCATCGAGAGATGTAGGATTGATCTAAATATCATCCAATTCTTATAAGTATTTATGGATATATGAATTAATTTTGATTATGGAATTATTATCAAGCCGACCAGTAACTTGAGTAGGCTCAGAAGCCCAATAGTCATTTCTATTCATGATCTACGTTTTTGGTATAAATATAGAGGACTTGAAATCATTTGTAAAACACACCTCTTCATGTGTGATCTCCTCCTCACCACATCTTGGGTTTTTGGTGAAGGAGAGACACACAAGAAGATACGTTGGGTCCAGCAGATGATGCCCTAAGCTTATACGCTATAATGGAGACACCTAGGCGCAGTAAGGGAAGGAACACAACATGGATGGAAATACTTACACAATTTATACGCTGTCATGAAGGCAATATATATGCACATTTATGGAAACCCTATACACTGAGCAAGCAATGAAGACATCCACACAGTTCATACATTGTCCAAAAGCCTTAACACGTAGTCAAGTTATGAACACAGTCAAGGAAACATTGTCCAGAAGCCCTAATGAATGCAATCAAGGGAGCACTCATACGCTATCCAGAAGACCTGTTCACGCAGCCATAAAAGCACAAAAATCATATTCAGATGGTTCTGAGATTGGAAGAGGAGCCACTGTGATATGAAGGAACTCGCAGTCTATACGCACTCAATCACTATCTTGAAGAATTTAATACGCAAGACATAAATACGCAGTCATAAAGACCTTTCTACGCAGATAGACATTGATACACAGTGAAAGGAACTCCACACGCATTCATGGAATCTCATGCATATAATGCAGACCATATACGCAGCAATGGAGCAAACACACAGCTACATGAACCCTAATCCGTTGTATATATGCAGTTATGAAACCATATACGCAGTCATGAGAACAACGCTGTCATGATGGAGAAAACCATATACGCTGTCAAGATATATGCAACTAGAACACACTTACGTTCTGGACCAAAGCATTAAAATCTTGCTGACAGCGTGAGATGGACAGCATGTAAACCCTTGAGTATTGTAGGTGACAACGTGGCATATAAGGTAGCCTTAAGACTTGAAGGGTTGTTAGCAAGGCTAGAAGTTACAGTCATAAAGGGCAGCATCATGATGAATGGGATCATGAGCATGAGCAACATAATGATGTATGATGATATGAGCATGGGCAGCGTCATGATGAATGAGATCATGAGCATGTGCAGCTGGATGATGAATAAGACCATGGAAGATGCAGCATGATGAGCAGCATGAAGATGATGAACGAGAGGCAGCGCTATGGTAGGTGAAGTCGTCACCTTAGAGAATCAGTTGAAGCAAAATGTCTTCAACTGATCTCATCGTTATAGGAAATGATCTATGCTCAAATCTAGATAAGTCAAAGTGTTGGCTTCTATTGTAAATGTACTATCTCTCTCACTTTCTCTGCTGAACTTTGAAGAACATAAAAGAAGAATTGGTCAAGGGTTTCCCCACATTGGGGTTTGTCCCTTGTTGGTGCCACATCTTGTGTCCTCTTGTCTTGGCTTTTCTTCTGCAATTTATATTTATGTTCTATCTGTAGTTTACTTTAATGCTGATGTGATTGCTCACTGTGAAAATTTAAATAAATTGCTCTAGCATAGAACATACTTAAAATTAACAATTAGTGATTCATAAACATCTCTGAAAACAGTCTTTGCATAATATTGTTCAATACTATTAACATGTACTAACAATCTATTTTGCGAAATGACAAAAAAATTCAAAGACATCCTTAACATCATATAAGCTACTTGACTTGATGGACTTTCCTGATTCTTGATTACTAAGTGAACTTGCTGCAATAAACCCATCAAATTGTAATGTGAAGACTGCTGCAACTTAGTTTGAGTTTGAAAGTATTGAAGTCGTTTTTGATTTGTTTGAATCATTGTTTCCTCACCCATTAAGTGATGTCTCCATTGATTAACACATTCCTTTAATGCATAAGTTTCCCTTAGATGTATTGGATACTGTGGCACTGCTTTAGAAAAGGCTTTGACATGAAAACAAATAGGCTTTCTCTGTTAGGGTCCCACCCTAACCCCCTTATTTATGTAGTGGAAGATCGAGTCATAGTAAAAAGTCAATAAAGCCCATATTAATAATTGTAACTGGTTAACCCGCAATTAATTACGGGACCACAGTTAGTTGCAAATGGGCCATGGTATTAGATAGATGGTATTAATAAAACCCATGGTATTGATCCATGGTATTGCATGTATGAGTCATATATAAAGGATAGAGACTCCCTGCGAGGAGCATCGTGTCTTATTTTGTCATGGAGCTCTGCTCTATTGGAGGTTGCCCCCTCGAAGAGGCAAGTGAATATTGCTTTTTGAATAATAAAATACTTGCTCTTTTTACTCGCTATTCTATGTTCTGGGTATATTAATTCGCATATTTGGTATTCTGGTATCATCTTGCAGGTTAAAGAGCATAACAAGTGGTATCAGAGAACTTTCCAAGGCAGGTGGGATCTCCATTTCTTAGCAAATTTTTTTTGGCTAGAAACGTGTTCCAGCGTCTTTAAACCACGGGATTTGTCGTTGAGTGCATAAACCTGCAGATTTGGGGAGGCATGCACGCAGGAAATACAAGAGGTGGTCACGCTTGTTGGACTCCCTTGTAACCCCTGTGGGTACTCCTTCGAGTAGTAGCGCATTAGACAGAATCGCGTACGAACTGTCTTCCAAGTACCCTCTGGGTATATCGAAAGCCCCCTAGCTCCTTTGAAACCTTGCCATAGATAAACCGTCGGCTGTCTTGCTGCTACAGTACACCGAGAACAGCACTCGGAGAGATTACTTGCCCGTACGATAGGGTAGTCGGGTTGTACGGCTAAGGGTATGGTTGATCCTCCTTAGATAGAGCCCTGAAACATTGGGCCGAGTACTACTGTTAGACCCTTATGTATATTGCGATCTGTAGCACCTGACACTCCTCGAGACCATAGTTCCCTTTTCTATCTTGGGATCACGCATAATCTCTACCAGATCTCGCAAGGGGGTTTGCAGCAGCAGCGGACGTCAGTCTCGCAGTTCCGAGTTAGCAGACCAGCCAATCCGATCTACTAGATCCAGCAGATTTGCAGCAGCACTTTGTTCCGCCGATCAGAGCTATCCGATCCGCCATTCAGATGTCTCAGATCCACCAGATCTGAGTAGTTGTGTGGGGTTCCTATACCGGGGTGTGCTTTTGGCGGGACTTTTGACAGCATTGACATTTTGAGGATTTGGCTACTGCAGTATTCCTAAGGAAGGAGTAAAACTCCGTCAGGAGTTTTCGAAAAAAAAAAAAAGTTTGTGACCCCCGGGGCGCTTATTGGTGATCTAGCCCATCAGAATCAGGACGACGAGCTGAGCACGGTGGTACCATTCAATTCTTAGTGAAAAAAATTCGGGCGGTCCCAAATTTCAAGAACATCAGGTCGGTGCATGGTAGCAACTAGAGCTCAAGCTATGGCCAATGAGAGGATGGACAAACTTGAACAATCCTTGCAATCCCTCCAAATTCAGCTTGACATAATAACTAACATATTCCCTAAGGGAAAGGAGGAAGCCCACGAGGAGGCGTATACTGGCAATGGACAAAATGAGGGTGAGTCTAGCCACTCTCCTCACCTCTGGGGCACCCACCAACAATCCCGTCCGCGACCTCCCAAGTTGGATATGCATAAATTTGATGGTTCTCACCCGGCAGCATGGATAGCACAAATGGAGTAGTATTTCCATCTGAATAGCATCTTAGATAATGAGACTCAGCTTATGGTGGGGAGCATGTACTTGGACACTGAAAGGTGGTAATGGTGGGAATGGCATCAACGTTGCAGTGGAAGTTTTGTGGCTTGGAACGCCTTCAAAAAAGCTCTTACAGATCGCTTTTGGGTCATCTTACTAAGCTCCGACAGACGGGCACAATGGATGAATATGTTATAGCCTTTGAAGCCTTGGCCTTCCGCACTAGGGGTCTCTCAGATGTGTTCTACACGGAATGTTTTATCAGCGGTCTTAAAGAGGCCATAAAAGCCCACGTCCTACTGCACCACCCTCCCACATGGATGGAGGCTTGCAAGGTAGCTCGTAATTTGGAACGTGCGTTAGCAGCCCAGTACATTCACCCAAATTTCACCGCCTAGGGTCGCCCCCCACAAGCTCACAGCACCACTTAAGGTTCAAAAGGTGTCACTTGCAGAAATGGCCGAAAGAAGAAAGCAGGGATTATGTTACTACTGTGATGAAAAATACTCCCCAGGTCACAAATGCAAGGAACCCAAATTTTTTCAAATTGATGCCACTAATTATAGCTCATCGGAGGAAGATCCACCACTTGAGGAACCTGAGGCGGTAGAAGAGGACAACCAAAAGGACAATGTCCCTGACAAACCAGTTATTTCACTGCATGCTTTGGCAGGGATTTCTTCACCTCAAACTCTCAAAATAAAAGGTTTTATTAAACATCGCCCAGTAGTAGTCTTGATTGATAGTGGAAGTACACGTAATTTCATCCATCAAAAAGTCGCGGAAGCAGTGCATTGTTTTGTACGAGCAGTTTCTAACTTCCAAGTCCAAATTGCGGATGGGGGCACAATGAAAT
>APFE030182289.1:54447-92772 GCA_000404065.3 Pinus taeda
TGAGAGGTACTTCCCATGAGTCCCAGACTGCATGGGTAGGATGCCTCGACAGGAGAACTAATCAATCCTGTCCTCATATGAGAACACATCAATCCTGCTACAATCGCCATGAAGAACACATCAATCCAGGCTGCCATGAAGAACACATCAATCCAGGCCTCATTGGAGAACACATCAATCCTGCTACAATCGCCATGGAGAACACATCAATCCAGGCCTCACAGGAGAACACATCAATCCTGCTACAGTTGCCATGGAGAACACATAAATCCAGGCCTCACAAGAGAACTAATCATCCTGCTACACAGGAGAGCGAATCATCCTGTTCCACAAGAGAGCGAATCATCTTGTTCCACAAGAGAGCGAATCATCTTGTTCCAGTGCGCACCACTAAGGGAGGGTGAGTCACCCTGTGGTCGTATGTTGCTCTAGTAAGAACCGCAAGCCCTTAGAGCTCCCAGACCTCAATGTATGCAACATGCAAGACCCTTGTACAAGGGTTTCTTGACGACTCCAAGTCGTTTGGGAAAATCACAGTTTAGATCTTTCCTCAAGGCTTTGACAAGGTGTATCGACTTGTACATCATCTTAATGCGATGGAGCCTCCTTGCTCATCGACTTACCATATCCCAGATGATGTCTATCTGCTGGAGAAATCGACGAATATGGGATTCCCCAATAATCGAATCCCACCTATGGTTGTTACAGAGAATCACAATGGTATGTGTTTAAACAGCTCACTGAAGAGCTTCCCCAACTAGGCAGCTTCCTACGAGTTCATACTCGTAGATATGTATCGGGTCTCGGAAGTGCTTATGGCAACTGACTTCTGCTTCCTTCTCATCCATTATATCAAAGCAGAATCCAAAGAAAAACAACACTAAAAGTGCTCCAGTGATCCTCCACACTACCTGCCTAATCAGCATTCGAATAATCATGCAGTTTCATTTTTCCGGCAGTGTATCTCAATCCATGAGATATTGTGTCCTGAAGACATCTCAAAAGATTCTTGGCACCAATCTAGTGAAGCTCAACCAAATATGAGCTCACATTGCTAACTACAAAACATATGTTCAGACAGAGGTTCACTAAGAACATCAATGCGAATGAGTTTTTCAAACTCAGAGGCATTTCCCAAATATGATCCGACATCACTACCATATAACTTCTGAAAGTTAATATCCTTGAGGTAATCACAGGCTTGCAGTCCATCATACCAAATCTTTTCAGAATCTTCACCACATATTTTCCTTGAGATAGGAAAATTTCCCTTGGCTTCTGCCACACTTCAAGCCCTTGGTTCTTCATTTCAAATTCAGAAGCCAACTCCCTCTTACATTTGTGAATGAGAGGGTATGCAGCTATTAGAAAGAGGTCATCCACATACAACACTAGTATGAGAGGTTTATCATCTTCAACCTTAAAGTAAAGTTTAGGATCGGCTTCGCTCCTAGTGAATCCCAGCTTCATCAAATAGCTATTGATCCTCTCATACATGCTCGGGGTGCTTGCTTCAGCCCATAGAGAGCCTTCTTCAACCTGCATACATGATATTTTCGATCATAAATCTCAAATCCTTCAAGTTGCTCCACGTAGACCTCTTCTTTGATCGAACCATGCAAGAATGCGGTCTTGACATCCATCTGATGTAGGTTCCATCCTTGTGAAGCGGCAAGGGCTATGATCGAGCGGATGGTCGTATCTCTGGCAACAGGTGAAAATATCTCATCATAATCTATACCTTCCTTCTGGGAGAAACCACGAGCAACAAAACGAGCTTTATACTATTCCGTACTTCCATCTGCTACAGCTTTATCTTGTAAATCCATTTTGAAGTAACAATTTTCTTGTCCTGGGGTCTGGGAACTACTTCCCGGACATCATTTTCCATAATGGTCATAGCATCCTTCCATACTTGATGCTTGACGACATCTGAGAATGATGAAGGCTCATTTTGTATGATTGTGCTCATACTGGTCAGGTATCCCTGATACCTATTGGGTTTCTTACTTTCACAGAAGGTTCCTCAGGGTGTAGCATTTCCTTCAGCATCATCAAGTAGCCCCCTAAACCATGAAGGCCTCTTCCTGGAAGAGGAAGGCTCAAGTGGATAACTAGGATCCATTGGTTCTTCCACATCAGGCATTGTTACAACATCTACCCATAGAGACAACTTCCACAATCGTACGGTGCCACACCATTCTGCTCTGGAGTATGTGGTGTAGTAGTCTCCCTCTTAATGCCAGCCTCTTTACAAAAATCATGGAACTCATTAGATTCATATGCAGTCCCATTATCAGTTCTTAAGATCTTGATCTTCTTTTCGGTTTGATTCTCGATTAGGGCTTTGAAGTGTCGAAACCAAGAGAACACTTCATCCTTCTTTTTTCAAGAAGTATATCCAGGTCTTTCGAGAATAGTCATCTGTAAAAATAAGATAATATGAATATCCTCCCAAGGAGTTCACAGGCATCATACAAAAGATGTTTGAGTGAACTAGTTGTAATATATCAGAGGTCTTGCTTTGACTTGAGGGGAATGGTCCCCTTTTGAGCTTTCCTTCGGCACATCCCGAACATGCACCTTCTTTCTCTACTTGGAATTCAGGCATCCTTGTAAGTTGTTACCATCTGTCTTACATCGGGTAGAGCTTTGTAATGAAGGTGGGCAAACCTCTGATGCCAAAGTTCGGACTGAAGAGTTGTGTCACAAGACATGACACCTAGCGGACTTCCACCGACCTGATATAGTGAATCAACTTGAAACCCAAGAGTGAAGGCATATTTAACATTAATTTTCCATATATGTACCTTGCCATTGTTAAAAGTTACCTTGTAGCCCTTGTCTTCCATTGCCAAGATGGACACCAGGTTCTTTCGAAGGTTAGGTGCATTTAATACATCTTGGAATTTCTAGCCTTCTTGAATGGTTGTCCTCTTCCTTGATTTCCAGCATTCATTTTACCTTTGCTCTTGAATTTTTCATCCCTTTGATTACCATGAGAGGGATTTTGTTCATCGTCACGGTGAGAGTCCTTTCTATCAGGCATTCCCTTGCATAGTGACCCGCTTTATTGCAAATGTAACATCGTCCTTTTCTTCCACCCTTAGGTCCAACCTTTATTTTCGATTTCAATCCAGAATGATTTCTTTTCTTCGCATGAGAAGAAAAAGCACCAGGAGGACCTTTAGGCAAGGGCATTTCTTACTCTTCTACCCTTGTTTCTTCTTGAATGCATCTAGCCATTAATTCCTTGAAACCATGAATTACATTATTGTTCAGAAGAGTAGTCCTGAACATGTACCATTCGGATGGTAATCCTCCAAAAGTCGTGAGTATCATTTCCCTATCAGTAATAGTCTCCCCAATAGATAGGAGATCGTTCTTGATCTCGGTGATTCTTAAGAAGTATGCTTGCATACTCTCATTTTTACCCTCTTGATTTCCCTCAGCTTATTTCTAAGAAACAAAACTTGATTTGCATCATTAACATTAAATATACTCACCAGTCTATCGTAGATTTCTTTGGAGGTATCCAGTTCAGAGATGTAGGCCACCAAGTGCTTGTCGATGAGTCTCGGATGATCTTCTTCGCTTTAATTTCTCCGTTCTTCCATTTGTTCCTGGCAGCAGGAGGTGCATTTGATGGAGGCTCAACAATATTGCCTCTTACATGGTCCAACACTCCTTGATCCTCAAGGGTTAGATCAATAGACATCTTCCATTCGTGATAGTCAGCTTTCTCACGGAGCTTGTCTTCGGCAGGAAAGAGTGTTGAGGACCCCATCGTTCTTTTAGGATAGCCTTGCCAATCTTCTCTTCGGTGATTGCTCTTGCTCTTGCTCAGGCTTTGTCTTCACCTCAGCTCTGATACCATGTTAAGTTATGGTATGTTCTATGCTTATAAAAAATTACTTCTTTTTCTTATTATATTCCACAGATTAGCAATCACATGTAAATAAAGTAAAGTGCAGATAGAACATTAAATGATCGACATAAAACAAGCCAAGATAAGAGACACAAGATGTGGCGACTAGCCAGGGACAAACCCCACAATGTGTGAGGAAACCCTTTGATCAAATCTTCTTTTATCTTCAATAATTCAGCAGAGAGAAATAGTACAATAAATCTTATTTATATCAGCAGTGGCAAACCCTAGATCAGCAGCATCAACATTAGCGGCTTCATCATCAAACTAAGGCAAACGATATCTCACAAACTAACCGTTGGATCGGCTTGATTCCACCACCAAAAGTTGTGGCTTTCAAAGGAGGTTCAGATGAACCTACAACGCAGTTCAAATGAGAAGATCTTCTAGTCCACGCAGGTCAAACTTCACTTCTGCAGTTGTAGCTTTAGTTTCAGCAGCTTCCTTCAAACTAGGGCAGTCGATATCTTGCAAACCGTCCGTCAGATTGACTTGATTCCACCACCAAAAGTTGCGGCTTTCAGAGAAGGTTCAGATGAACCTACAACGCAGTTCAGATGAGGATATATTCTAGTCCACATAGGTCAAACTTCACTTCTGCAGTTGCAGCTTCAATTTCAGCAGCTTCCTTCAAACTAGGGCAGTCGATATCTTGCAAACCGTCCATCAAATTGACTTGATTCCACCACCAAAAGTTGCGGCTTTTAGAGGAGGTTTAGATGAACCTACAGTGTAGTTCAGATGAGGAGATCTTCTAGTCCACGCAGGTCAAACTTCGCTTCTGCAGTTGCAGCTTCCAGCTTCACATGTGTGAGGGAGAGACCCTTTTCTGCACAATAGAGAAGAGACTCTTTTCTGCGCAGTAGAGAGAGAGATGTGATGAGATGAGTGAGTCCAAATGAGGAAAATTTCTCCTATATTTATACACAACGTTGGAGTTTGAATAGATGCGATTGTTGGGCTTCTGAGCCTACATGAGTTGTAGGTCAGCTTGATAATAATTCCATAATCAAAATAAATTCATATCTCCATGAATACTTATCGAAATCGGATGATCTTTATATCAATTCTACACCTCTCAACGAGAAGAATCTAATGAACATATTATCAGCCATGAATAAGATGACCCACATGAAATTTTGCCCTAGTTGCCAATTTTAACAAATCTTTATCAACAGTCGATATTACTTTGACGAGGATCAAGTCAACTAGCTGTTTAGAGAATTTATCTATAAATTAGAGGCCATTTGTCTCACAAATCATCCGATCATTAAGTCGTGCACTTGCTCTTGAAACTATCTTGTAAATTTTTCTGGAATAATAATAACGCAAAGTTTTTGGGGTTTACATTGATAGTGGTGTTTCTCCTACATTTTATAATAATATTGTTTTTTAATGTTCTGCAGAATATTATTTTCATAAATTGTTGGTTAATAACCTTTATGGAATAATTTATTGCATAGGTTATTAGGTTTAAATTAGCATTTAATTTAATAGAGTTAGCAGGTATCTCTAATTATTGAAAAATTACATTGTTATTTTACGTCTCTATTAATCTAATAGTTTAATATTAAGTGTGTATAAATCATTTGGATTTAAAAAATTGGGCGTTTGGGAAGTCCTCGGCTGAACCTGCTAACTCCCAAAGCATAAGATCTGAAGAGTCTTCCTGATCTAAACTCCTAGACTTAATCTTACAATTTTCCTTTTGCAGGGTTTTTGGGGCTAGTACCTCAATCTTTTAAATCAACCATCTTTTATAATTTGTGTTCAATAGATATATCTGGCTAGGAAGAGCTTACATCTACAGATTTGGAAGCGAAGTCGAACTAACTCCTCAGATCTAGTAGATTTGTATTTTACTTGTATAGATCTGAAGTCTTTGTCGAATAATTTTGATTTTCTAACTTTTGGGGTTTTGAATTTTGTTTTAAATTT
Organism: Pinus taeda; assembly: GCA_000404065.3. NCBI lineage: Eukaryota > Viridiplantae > Streptophyta > Pinopsida > Pinales > Pinaceae > Pinus > Pinus taeda. The sequence goes on from APFE030182289.1 coordinate 60,314, forward strand.
TATGTTTTGGGGTTTTAGCATACTTGTAAATATTTTTTTAGATTTATTTTGTAAATAATTTTTAAATTTCAAAATTGTAAATTTATTGATTTTATTTATTTTTTTGTAGTTATACTATTTTAATTATATTTAACTTTTAATGTTTTTTATTTTTTTATCCACATTTATATTCTTGAAAATAGTTTCTCTAATTTGTATCTATATATATTAATCTTTCACCTTGTATTATTTCACTAACCCATTGCATTTTAATTCCTTCTTGTATATATAATTTCTTGTTATTTTTTCTTTTTCTTTTTAATATTTTAATTGTGTCTTTTAAACTTTGTAAATATAAATTTTGTAAATGTTTTATTTTAAAGTTTAATAATTGTAAATATTTTACATTTTACATTTTAAACTTTGATGACTAATTTTTATGATTCTTATGTCAATAATTCTTTCCATATATTTGTGAGGCTATCATTTTTTAAAGAATTTGTAGGTTGCAGAAACACGTATTTTAAGAAGGCCGCAAGCCATGGGGCTATTCTAGCTACACTGCATTAACTGAGAAGATTTTGGAGAAGCTGCTAGCATTGACAACTTTCTCTCACCAATTTGTGGCATGATTTTGTGACTCAGAAATTTTAATTTGCATATCTTATTGAGGGTCACAATTTTATATTTGATTTCTTAGCTAGATGGCAAATTTTCTCTAAACTTATTCGTTGCCTCAATTTTATATTATCTAATCTTTGTCAAATTTATTTTCTAAAGATTGCGCAACAGATTTTTGGGAAGCCACAGCAAAGATCTAATCATCGTTTCACAAGGATTCATCATAAATTTTGGACAAAGGGTTTCCATCATTTCTTGAAGGCAAAAGTTCCATTTTAAAAGTTGATTTTCAACGACAATTTTCTTTAGAAATATACCAACAATTTGAGGCTTTTTTCTCAGAGCCGAGAGCTCCTAGAGGAGCCTTCTTTTGACTAGTGTATTGGGCTTCTATCCGTCATTGATTCCTTGTAGCAAAGATATGCTTGCAAGTCATTTCCTTAACGTCTTTCTCATCCATCTCTCAACTAGGCCACTCATCCATCTCTCAGCTAGGCCAAAAGAAAAAATAATTATTCAGTGAAGGTTGTGGGCTTAGGGTGTTGATCCACTACTTTAAGTGTTCAATTCCATTCACAAGTGGGTCACCCCCTCATTCCAAACGAGTGTTGTTGTAAGCTTTTTTTTACTCATTGTAGTTTTCTTTGAAAAGAGAAAGCAGTGATCTCTCACGGTCTAAAAATACCAAACCTAAAGCATCACATATAGAGCCTAATCACTCAAGTATTAATCACATTAATTAGAAGGTGTCTTAAATATTTTTATGAATCTGGTTCTTGCATTTTTTGGTAAATATTCTTGCTAACAACAAGCTATCTTGTGACTAGTCTTTCTTGACTGTGGGTTATTTTTTGACTGATATATTTGACTGTAGTACCCCTGAGGTTTGGTGCATATTTCTCATCTCTCTGGTCTCTAATTGTTGGTTTGTTTGAGGACTTTAACTCTTAGATTTACTTAGCTAGATCTGATTGCTAGGTACCACTCACTTAACTACCTTTAGTCAGTTGTGCTTGCATTTTATTTACATCTTACTTGCCCCTAATTGCTATTTCATAAGGTGAAGAGCATCCTAAAAAAGTGGTGTAGCTAAAGGTATATGTTTTGACAGTGTTTCATTAATCTATTTGTGGAAAAGGCCTTACAATCATGTGTTTCACATATTTCATAAATCTGTTTGCAAGTCAGTTACATCGCTCACATTGAAACGTTTGTCCATTTAATTGAAGGAACCTAATCCTTGTTCTTGCATATTTCCCTTGACTAACAGTGGGTTGTAGCAACTGATATTTCTCTTTTTACAGTGGTGTATTTGAAATCCAGTGCTCTCTTTCATCACTAGAATTCACTAATCGTCTTTCGATTTTCTAGCCTCTACATTTGGAAACCTGAAGAGTAGCCATTAGTGTTTGATTGCTCATTGTTTTGGAAGGTCTTCTTGAAGATACATATTTGCATTCATTAGCTAGGCATACCCTCAAGTTGCTTCTTAAATAATTGTTACCAAATCATTTTCAAAATTCACTTCTTCCTAATTGCTACAAAGTGAAAGTCTCAGCAAGTCACATAATTACAGGTATATTGCATCATTGTGATTCATATCTTGTGTTTCAAATATTGCAACGTTTGGATAGCAATAACCTAATTTCCAAAATCATATTCTCAAAAGGATTCCTATTTTTTTTACATTTATATAATTGATTGATATTAAGAAGTTTTCATCTTCTCCTATTAGCAATCTCACCTAATATTTGTGCTTGTAATATTTAAATTTCACTTGTTTCTAATTGATATATCATAGAAGTGAAGATTACCTAAACACGCACAAATATTAAAGAAATTGAGTTTGTGCTCTGTTGGCATTACTTCATTGGATAATCGTAAAGCTGCGTCATTGGATTTTTATTGGAATACTGTAACCTTGTTCTAAAGTGATATTTCATAACCTTGGTCAAAAGGGGTTTGTATTTCTCACTTTGAAGCATCTAGCTATAATTGCATCTCCTTGAAGCAGTTGTTTTCTTTAATTCTAGTTTTCATCTCTCATCACTAGTTTTATGAGCATTCCTAACCTACTTGCAGATTGCATTTATCTTGTACTATTCAGTGTTTCTTACATTATAATACTCGTATCTCTTTAAAGTGAAAGTACTTATTTCATTTAATTTGCAAGTTGTGTTTTGCTCATATATCAGTCTCATATTTTTGCTAGCTTTCCCTTGCAGCATGCTTACTTGATAGTTTGAGATATCATATATTGTTGTGCAAGCACTTTTAAATTTCTTTGAGTTTTTTATCTAGGCTGGTCTTTTATGATTTCATCTTTAAGTGTCATAAAATTCTAACTTACGTTGTCTATCCCACATTGCTCAATTTAATAACTCCCCCTCTAATGTTAATTCAATCTACCTAGAAAAGTAGTTTTATTGCCTCAGATCTCCTAGAACTTGTTGTTCCAACAAGTTTTCCCCTCATTATCACTTTTAGGAACTATCCCCCTTAGCTTGTCTAGGAGAGACTAGAATGGAGAGAGTAGGGATCAGGGTGACAACCCCTACTCTGAGCGTTACGCCTTAGGTGTACACTTGGGGTGACAACATTTTTTGGCGTTGTTGTCGGGGATAGAATTTTTTCTGTTGTTGGTCCTCACGACACTTTTCTAATCTTTTAATATTTTCCGTCATTCATTAGTTCGTCAAGAAGCACAACATTTTTTGGCGTCGTTTCTGAGAACAACTTATTGGACCTTAGTTTTGCGACATTCATCTTAATCATTTTCATCTTCTCAATCTTTCATCATTTCTTAAGCGACTCCACTTATTCATCCATTAGTTCTCAAACAAGAAGCCCTCCTTGATATCCATCTACTTCTCCCTGACTAATCTTTCGATTTTTTCCCTTTGGATATTAGAGTTAGATTCATGTTCAAGTGGCGACTCCACTTCTTTCATTTCTTACAAAAATCTCCGCTAGAAACTCGCTTCCTGTGAATCTCTCGATTTTCTTGAGTGAGGATCTTTCTCTCTATCATCGATTTGGCCTTTAAGAAAGTCATCATGAATGATTTCTTTGCTCCTTATGATTTTACTAACATTCAAGGAGTTATGCATGATTATCCTTATGAAGTTGGTGAAACCATTGATGAATTCCCTCCTTTCCTAGGTGACAATGCTTTTACTGTTGAGACTCACTTTCAAAATTTCAGCCTTTGTATAAAAAAATGTCGCCCATATTTTGACCATGAAGATGTGAAGATAAAGATTTCCCTTCTCACCTTATATGGAGATGCGTTAGAATGGTTTACTAAGTTTCCTGATAATAATTTTGATTCTTTACAATCAACCATTGATGCTTTTGAAAATAAATATGGATATAAGAGAAAGGTCAAAGCGAACGCTGAGGTAAAGGAGACTAAAGAAGCTGAAAATGATCTTATCAAGGAATTAACTTAAATGGTCAAGAATATGGAGACTAACCAACTTCAACTCATTAAGAACACAGAGCTTAATCAAGCTAGATTAACATTTGATCATACCAGGGAAATCGGTTCTATGCAGAACAGGTTGTTGGATATAGAAGAAAAACATGTTAAGGAAATGGCAATCATGGAATTTAATCACTACTATCAGATAGCCACTATGCATAATCATTTGATCACCATGGAAGCAAATCACGAGAAAGAAATGAACTCTATGCAAAATTGCTTGATGGTCGTGAAAGCGAACAATGATAAAGTGATAGAGACTATGGAAGAAAATCAAGCCAAGGGAGTCAGTGTCATAGAGGTTAAGTATTCAAATCAAATAATTGTTTTTCAGAATAAGTTGGACAAGATGGAAAGATCACATATACAGAAGTTCCAAGCCAAGTCAGATAATAAAGAGCCGTCAACAATCATAAGCCTCCACGTTTGCTAAAGCAAGCTCCGTCCTGTTATGAGGAGGTCATTTCTCCATCAAAAAGTGGTTAAGTGAAGGCAATCTGGATAAATGGGGAACTGAAGGAAATCAAGTTAATACATGTAAGGTTAAATCATCACCCCTGACAAAGCAGATGCAGAATGAAGAAATGCATGTCATGAATATCTTTAATACTTCATCTGAAAATTTTCAAGATCAAGCAAAATGTTCTACATCATCAACATCACAGCCCACCACAAAGAAAAGTATGAAGCGGAAGAGAAAAAGGAAAGAATCCTGATAAATTTGATGTCCATATACAATGTAACATTGGGATAAGTCAGAGTCCCAAAATGATTAAGATTGCACATGGCACATCTAAGAAACAACTTATGAATCTGCGAAAGAGCAAGCAGATGCTCAAGAAGGACTTCATTGAATACATTTGATGCCATGGGGCATCCTTTGTATTGTATTTCTAACCCTACCCCTTGTTATTTATTTTTGTTGTTAAAGTAGTTTTAATTTCAGCGTCTTATTTCATAGATTAACTTTAGTTTTCAGTAGAGCTTTTATTTCATGTGCTTAATGTTATATAATGATTTTTGGATGGACACTACTTATACGATTTTGTGTGTTGCTTGGATGTAGATTTTGGATTCTCACATTCCTTCAGTGAAGCAACGCATTCCCTATTAGCGCTGAATGTTGACCACTCCATGTCAACTACCCTATAGTAGTACACCCATTTTTTTGCAAAAGGGATTTCATCATGTTTCAGTGTTTAGATCATCTAAGAATCATCATCAGTCGACAATTTGTCAAATTTATAAACCAATTATGCATGCTTGTAATGTAAATGATCTTAGTAAGACCATTATGTATGTAACAACCTAGGTAAGCATATTATTTTGCTTACGATTTCTATCCTATGAGGTTTTTCGTCTCACTAATTCATCTGTGTTTTTAGATACAAATGTTCCGCATAGTTTTTCCCTCCAGCTTCTCCCCAAAGCTAGGGTGGATTTTGTCGTCAATATCTTAAGTAAGTCTTAATGTTTTAGTCAAGTCTTATGTAAAGTGATTTGAAAATAATTTTAGCTAAGAGATCATAGTTGACTTACAGAATTGGAAAAATAGTTTAGGGTCTATAACGAATGGGTTTTCCCCCTTTAAGAGTTGAAATGTAATTTTTTATGTAAATAATATTTTAGGCATGATGCAAAAATATTAGAAGGTAGGAAAAAATTATTAATCCCCTCACATGTTAGTGATTAAATTTTCTAGCAAAAAATAAATTAAAAATCTTAAACCATAAATTTAATTAATTAGAGTCAAAATTAAAGTTTTAGGGAAAATAAATTTTCCAAATAAAAAATTTGTGGGTGCTAGGGAAATTAATTTTTGAAGCCCCCCACAAGGAAATATTGAAAATTTCAAGAAATTTTGAACCTTTGGGCATCGATGGTTAAGTCAGAGTCAATTTTTTGAGGAAATTAGCTCAAAATAATTAATTTTAAGCTAATTAAAAGATAAATTCAAAATTTCTCACAAAATAAATATTTCGATAGTGGAGATTAAAAGATAATTAAATCTTTATCAATGGTCGAAATAACTTTGACAGGGATCAAGCCAACTAGTTGTTTGGAGAATTTATCTATAAATTAGATGTCATTTGTCTCACAAATAATCCGATCATTGAGTAGTGTACTTGCTCTTGAAATTATCTTGTAATATTTTCTATAATAATGTAAAGTCTTTGGGGTTTACATTAATGGTGGTGTTCTTCTCCTACATCTTATGATAATATTTTTTTAGTGTTTTGTTGAATATTATTTTCATAAATTCTTGGTTAATAACTTTTGTGGAATAATCTATTGCATAGGTTATTGAGTTTAAAATAACATTTTAATTTAATAGAATTAGTAGATACCGAAAAATTACATTGTTATTTTACGTCTCTATTAATCTAACAATTTAATCTACAATGTGCAGAAATTATCTACATTTAAAAAATTGGGCATTTTGGGGAATTCCTCGACTAGACCAACTGACTCACAAAGCATAAAATCTGAAGAGCCTTCCTGATCTAAATTCTTAGACTTATCTTACAATTTTTATTTTGCAAGGTCTTTGAAGCTAGTACCTCATTTTTATAAATCAGTGATATTTTATAATTTGTGCTCAATAAATATATCTGTTTAGAAAGATATTATATCTATAGATTTAGGTGGAATCAAATCCATACTTCTCAGATCTAGTAGATTTTTATTTTATTTGTATAGATATGAAGTCTTTGTAGAATAATTTTTATTTTCTAACTTTTGAGGTTTTGGATTTTGTTTTAAATTCTATGTTTTGGGGCATTCTAGCATCTAAAACTTTTTTTAGATTTATTATCTAAAAAAAAAATAGATTTCAAAATTGTAAATATTTTATTTGATTAAATTTAAATTTGTAGTTTTAAGTTTTTTAATTAGATTTAACTTTTAATTTTTTTAAGCTTTTTTTTATCCCACATTCAAAACTTGAAAAAGAGTTTCTCTAATTTGTATTTATATATACTAACATTTCACCTTGTAATTATTTCACTAACCCCATTGCATTTTAATCCTTCTTGCATATATAATTCTTTTTTTTTTTCAATTTTTTTTAAGATTTTATTTTTTATACTATTTGTAAATATTTTAATTGTCTTTTAAACTTTGTAAATATAAATTTTGTAAATGTTTTATTTTAAATTTTAATAATTGTAAATATTTTAGATTTTTCCCTTTAGACTTGGTGACTAATTTGTATGATCCTTATGTCCATAATTCTTTCCATATGTTCATGAGGCTATCATTTTCTTCTTCGTCAGTTTAAAGAATTTGCAGGGTGTTTAAAGAATTTGCAGGGTGTAGAAACAAATATTTTAAGGTGGTCTTAATCCATAGGGCTATTCTATCTACACTGCATTTTCATAACTGAGAAGATTTTGGAGAAGTCAGCTAGCATTGAGGACTTTCTCTCACCAATTTGTAGCATGATTTTGTAACTCGGAAATTTTAATTTGCATAACTTATTAAGGGTCACAATTTTATATTTGATTTCTTAGCTAGACGACAAATTTTCTCTAAACTTATCAGTTGCCTCAATTTTATGTTATCTAATCTTTGTCAAATTTATTTTCTAAAGATTTCGCAACAAATTTTTGGGAAGCCACAGCAAGATCTAATCATCGTTTCCCAGGGATTCATCATAAATTTTGGACAAAGGGTTTCCATCATTTCTTAAAGGCAAAAGTTCCATTTTAAAAGTTGATTTTCAGCGACAAATTTCTTTAGAAATCTACTGGCAATTTGAGGCCTTTTTCTCAGAGTCGAGAGCTCCTAGAGGAGCCTTCTTTTGACTGTTGTATTGGTCTTGAATCCGTCATTGATTCCTTGTAGAAGAGATACGCCTGTAAGTCATTTCCTTAACGTCTTACTCATCCATCTCTCAACTAGGCCGAAAGAAAAAATAATTATTCAGTGAAGGTTGTGGGCTTCTAGGATGTTCATCCGCTACTTCAAGTAAGTTTTCAATTCCATTCACAAGTGGTTCACCCCCTCATTCCAAAGGAGTGTTGTTGTAAGCTTTTTTTTACTCATTGTAGTTCTATTTGAAAAGAAAAAGCAGTGCTCTCTCACTATCTAAAAATATCAAACCTGAAGCATCACATACAGAGCCTGATCATATTTAAACATTCGCAATATTAAGCCTAGAACACTCAAGAATTAATCACATTAATTACAAGGTGGCTTAAATATTTTTATGAATCTGGTTCTTGCATTTTTTAGTAAATATTCTTGCTAACAGCAAGCTATCTTGTGACTGGTCTTTCTTCACTGTGGGTTATTTTTTTACTGTAGTACCCTTGAGATCTGGTGTATATTGCTCATCTCTTTGGTTTCTAATTGTTAGTCTGTTTGAGGACTTTAACTCTTGGATTTAATTAGCTAGATCTGATTGCTAAGTACTCACTTAACTGCCTTTAGTCAGTTGTGCTTGCATTTTATTTACATCTCACTTGCCCCTGATTGTTATTTCATAAGGTGAAGAGCATCCTAAACAAGTGGTGTAGCTAAAGGTATTTGTTGTGACAGTGTTTCATTAATCTATTGGTGGAAAAGGCCTTACAATCCTGTGTTTCACACATACTTCATAAATTTATTTGCAAGTCAGTTACATCGCTCACATTGAAACGTTTGTCCATTTAATTAAAGGAACCTAATCCTTGTTCTTGTATATTTCTCTTGATTGACAGTGGGTTGTAGCAACTGATATTTCATTTTTTTACAATGGTATATTTGAAATCTGGTGCTCTTTTTCATCACTAGCATTCACTAATTGTCTTTCTATTTTTTAGCATTTGCATTTTGCAACTTGAAGAGTAGCCATTAGTGTTTGATTGCTCAATGTTTTGGAAGGTCTTCTTGAAGATACAGATTTGCATTCATTAGCTAGTCCTACTGTCAAGTTGCTTCTTAAATCAATGTTACAAAATCATTTTCAAAATTCACTTCTTCCTAATTGCTACAAAGTGAAAGTCTCAGCGAGTCACATAATTAAAGGTATATTGCATTGTCGTGATTCATTGACATATCTTCTTATTCAAATATTGCAACGTTTGGATAGCAGTAACCTAATTCCCAAAATCATATTCTCAAAAGGATTTCTATTTTTTTTACTTGGATATAATTGGTTGATATTAAGAATTTTTCCTCTTCTCCTATTAGCAATCTCACATAATATTTGCTCGTGTAATATTTAAAGTTCACTTTTTTTCTGATTGATATATCATTGAAGTGAAGATTAGCTAAACAAACACAAATATTAAAGAAATTGAGTTTGTTGTGTCTGCTTCGTTGGATTTTTATTGGAATATTGTAACCTTGTTCTAAAGTGATATTTCATAACCTTAGTTAAAAGGGGTTTATATTTCTCACTTTGAAGCATTTGGCTATAATTGCATCTCCTTGAAGCAGTTGTTTTCTTTAATTCTAGTTTTTCATCTCTCATCGTTGATTTTATGAGCATTCCTAACCTCCTTGTAGGTTTCATTTATCTTGTACTATTCACTTCTTCTTACATTATAATAATGGTATCTCTTTAAAGTGAAAGTACTTATTTCATTTAATTTGCAAGTTATATTTTAATCATATATGTCTCATATTTTTGCTAGCTTTCCCTTGCAACATTGCTTGATAGCTTGAGATATCATATATTGTTGTGCAAGCACTTTTAGATTTCTTTGAGCTTATTATTTAGGCACTGATCTCTTATGGTTTCATCTTAAGTGTCATATTATTCTAACTGAAGTTATCTATCCCACATTGCTCAATTTAGTAACTTGCCCTCTAATCATAATTCAAGCTACCTACAAAAGTAATTTCCTTGCCTCAAATCTCCTAGAACTTCTTGTTCCAACAAGCTTTCCCCTCATTATTAACTTTAGGGACTCCCCCCCCCTTAGTTTATCTAGGAGAGAGCTAGAATGGAGAGAGTAGGGATTAGGGTGACAACCCCTACTCTAAGCATTGTGCCTTAGGTGTACACTTGGGGCGACAACAAGAAACATTAAAAAAATGTTTAATAATCTAATTAAGTCATATCTAGGTGGAATTTGCAGAAACAATTTCAAGGTTTTGGAGATCTCATGTACTCTAGCCTCTCCACCAAATTTTGTGGCTAGAAGGCATTTGATGCTACATAAACTAACACTTCTTCTCAGCGAGGAATGTGTTCTCTCTAGTGTTGCAAACCCTACCAAAACACCCTGTCTCTACACAACTTTCGATGTTTGGCTAATACGGCACAACTTTGATGCTGCATCTGTGTTGCTGCTGACACTATCAACTTTACATCTACACTGCAACTCCCTCTCATATGTTGTTGCTGCAACTGCAACTACTACAACTGAGAAGCATCCAAAATACTGAATCAACTGTGTTCAGTATGATGCATCTATCTCCCGAGTCTCTGACTGCTACTAGCATTTACACTGTCACTGAAGAATCTTTACTACTACGAACTCTGCACTGAGCCACCTTCTCTGCTGTCAACACTGCAGTGCGCTTCTCAGCATCTAACTGTTACTAGTCTGCAACTGTCACTCTGATACTGACTACATCAACCGCCATTGATCCATCCTGCTACTAAATATTGTGGGTCCCCGTAGCTTGGTAATGATCCATGAGGTGGACTCCTCAAGGACCCTTCCCAATATCTAAAGCTCTCTAGGGCTACAACTCCAAATCACCCCACCTCACACCTGGAGGTATGGCTGCCATTATCGCAAATTCTTCCTCCAATCTGGAGCATTACCCACCATTTTGTGGGTGATATCCTTAGCAGATTTTTTTCTCCAAGATGGTCCTCAGCGGGCAGCCACCAACCCCTTGCAACCACCAGCTAGCTCATTGTGCCATTTCTCTGCCACCTGATCCATCCATGTGGTCCCTCACCCATCTGCCATGATTGTATGTTTGAAGGTGGGCCTCCCGAACCTGAAGGTATGTCTTTTCATTTGGTAATTGAGTATTGTAGTTTGCTTATCATGGACACTTCTGGGGATGGATTAATGGGGGAATTCGGCATAAAGAATGGGTTAGTTCTATGCTCATGTCCCCTAGACCCCTTTTGGATATTAACCTTAGATTCTAATCCTGTGGGATCTCTTTTATTGACCATTTGGCTTTACGGATGCTATTTCACAGGAAACCCTAATTTTGGTTCCATGGTCCCGCTCCCTTATATGCTTATATTACCCCTCCTTTCCACTCATTATTAACCTATTCATCATTTCTCTCACTTGGGTCCACATTCCTCCAATGGGTCCACATAGGATTAGCTCACCCCTTCCCCTTGCCCCCACCTTGGGTCAGGCCTTGAATGATGCCCCAGAGGTTGATGCAACTAAAAAGAAAGATAAAAGCATATTTCGCCACATTCAACAAGAAAATGTACCACAAAATGCAAAAGATGGTCGGGCAATCACATTTAGCATGTGGGAGAAACTCAATACATGAGCTCTACCCCATCATCATGGCCATCACATTGGTTTTTGCAGGTTCTATGAGCCTCCTTCATCATATAGGAACCCATGATTGTCCCAACCCCTGGTGGGCAATGAATTGCCCTACCATAAAAGGGGGTATTCACTTCTATATCTTATGCATCATGCTCTTACCCCTTAAGCCTCGCACAGTTAATCAAAGAAAATCATAAAAAGTCAAAAGACATATAAATAATGGTGGAAAAATCAAGGTTGGGGCACCTCATGTGTGAAAAAATTATCTATTGCAACTATTGGAGATTATTCTTCTAACTCAAAAATTATTTTTACAGTTTATTTTCACTATAAAAATACTGCAATTTTCACAGCTGCAATTTCCACTATAAAAATACTACGAAAAATAAAATACTGGAAACAGAGAAATTTTAGCACACACACAATAAAATTGAATGTTATTTTTGGACAATTGTCCCCGAAAAAACCCAACTTGTGAAAAACCAGTGCAGCAGTGAGGGTTTTATTATTAATGTTCCGCAGCAATTATGAGTACAATAATTTAAATGCCCAGTGGGCAATCTAATCTAAAGAAAACATTGGCAAAAATATTGTGAGATTTTTTCTCACTTCACAATGATTTTTCTACCTCCAAAATAGCTTCATTGACCTTTGTGCATCCCTATGTTGGCCCTCTGAAGATTTCAGCCTTCCTTCCTTCGACGACTCTAAGAACTGAAAACTTCCTACCGGATTGTTGTTGCCTTCCTCTTCCTCTTGCTACTCACCTTGTGGCTCTATCTTCTTTGTTGAGCTGTTGCTATTGAGAAAAATTGAACTGCTTGGTTAACTGAGTATCTGCACAGGATGATCTCCAACATCACATCGACTTTCTTTTATAATCCACTCTTGGAGCACCAATGACCAAGATAAAAAATTAATCAATGGCTCGAATCATTTCTGGGTTGATCTGTGTGAGTTTCTAGATGATTCTCGCCTTATCTCAATTAATATTGATTAATTAACCATGTTCTCTAAGTTTAGATTTAGATTCTCGCCTTATCTCAATTAATATTGATCAATTAACCATATTCTCTAAGTTTAGACTTAGGAAATATTTAAAAATTGGTTAATAATCTAATTGAGAAACTTCTAAGCGGAATTTCCAGAAATGATTTTTGGGTTTTGGAGACTTCATGTATTCTAGCCTCTCCACAAAATTTTGTGGCTAGAACACATCCGATGCTACAAAAACTAACACTCCCTTAGCGAGGAATGTGTTCTAGTGTTGTTGCCCCCTATAGCAACACCTTAACATTGTATCATCTACTGTCACTGCTGATGTCTGGTTTCTTTTGCCCACCAACTACTATGCAACTCTTATATTCGTTGCATCTGTGCTTTTATTGACCCTTCCATACTACTTCCAACACTGCATCCGCACTGCAACTCCCTCTTATCTGTTGTTGTTGCAATTGCAACATCTGCGACATCCAAAATAGTTTGTCTCTGCTACTGAAACAGGTTCTCCACCATACCCATTTGTTCTCTGAAATAGACGAACTTAGCTCTCCCTAGAGCTTTCGTGAGTATATCTGGAACCTGCTCCTCTGTGGGAACACACTGTAGCTGGACTGCTTCTCATTGTACACAATCTCTGATGAAGTGACACTGAATATCGATGTGCTTCGACCTATCATGAAACACTAGATTCTCAGAGAACTTTATGTAACTCTGATTATCACAATAGGCACTGGTCGCCTCCATCCTCTACTTGAACAAGCTCGCTAGCAACTTCCGAAGCCATATAGCCTCGCACGTCGCTGTGTTGGATGCCATATACTCTGCTTCTACAAAGCTCAGTGCTATTGATTTTTGCTTCATGCTACACCAAGAAACCATCCCTAATCCAACGTTGAAGCAGTACCCAAAGGTACTTTTCCTGTCCACTGAACTGCTTGCCCAATCTGCATTTTTGTACCCATAAAGTATGACATCATCCTCTCAAGTATATTTCAACCCATACTTAATTGTGCCCTGAATGTACCTCAGAATATGCCTCACTACTACCCAATGTACCCTTTTTGGTTCCACCATGAACTGACTAGGGGTATTGACTATGAAGCAGATGTTTGGCCTAGTGTTGACCAGATACATGAGAGACCCAATGAGTTGTCTATATAAGGTGGGGTCGACATCCTTGTCATCTGATGCATTTATCTTCTTCCAGTTGGTAATCATGGGTGTAGACATGGGTTTGCAATCCTGCATTCTGAACCTCTTCAGAATATCTACAGCGTATCTTCCTTGCATTATTTCCTAGGGTTGGAGGGGTGGTAGAAGGATGGGGAGATCTTCCTTGCCCAAGGAAGATCTCCCCATCCTTCTGCCACCCCTCCAATCCTAGGAAATAATGCATCAACCCCAAATCCTTCATGTCAAATTTTGTTGCCAGGTTTCTCTTGCAATCCTTTATAAGCCCTGATGATCCTGTCAAGAATAGATCATCCGCATACAAAACTAGAATGAGAGGCTCATCCTCCACCATCAAATAGTAAAGGATGGGATCTGTATCACTCTTGACGAACCCCATCTGCTGCAAGTAGGTGTCAATTCTACCATACCATGACATGGGAGCCTAATTGAGTCCATATAGAGCCTTCTTCAATTTTCACACGTGTGCGCCTCTCTGAGTCTCAAAGCCCTCTGGTTTTTCTACGTACACTTCCTCCTCTATCACTCCATTTAAGAAGGTTGTCTTGACGTCCATCTGGTGAATCTACCATCCCATATATGTGGCTAAAGATATAACTGATCGGATAGAAGTGTATCTGACAACTGGGGCAAAGGTTTCCTCATAATCTATCCCTTCCTTTCCTGGATACCCCTTTGCCACGAACCTAGCCTTGTACTATTCCACACTATCGTCTACCGCATACTTGATCACATAGATCCACCTCAAACCTACAACTAATCTATTTTTTGGCTTGGGCACTACCTCCCAAACATCATTCGTCATGATAGAGCTATATTCTTCTACCATGACATCTATCCACACCTGACGTTGTGCGGCCTCCTGAAAACTGGAAGGTTTTGCAACCTGAGCTACTAATGCTTGGTACCTGTCAAGTTGTTTGTGTTGTCTCTTGCTCATCCTACGAGTTCCAATAAACTCCTCTGCATCTCTTAATGTCTAACGAACCTCTCTTTTGGCTCGACCACTAGTCGTGGGAGGTTCTACCATCTCTTCCTCATCCTGTCTCTACTGCTCCATCTGTTAAGAACTCCCTTGATTTCCTACACCTGAGGAAATACTAGTACTGGTCACCGTACTTGATCCTTGTGACTCTCCGTCTCCTTGTCCCACAAGTTTCCCCTACTCCTAGACTAAAGGAACTTTTGCTGACTAATTCTCATCACCCGCAAGGAACTCACAAGACCTCTTGAAAGCTCGATCCTCCATGAACTTCACGTCTCACCTTACTACTATCTTCCTACTGCTAGGAATGTAGATCCTGAATGCCTTTACGTTTTTGATGTACCCAACAAAGAACCCCTTCTCTACAGTCTGGGCCAGTTTGGTCCTTTTATCGTTTAGCATGTGACAATAAGCAATGCTGCCAAAAATTCTGAGGTGCCTGACTTCTAGCTTCTTCCCTGTGAAGATATCTTCTAGTGTTTTCTTTCTCAATGCTCTATGAGGAGTCCTTTTCTGAATATACACTGCCATGTTACATGCTTCTTCCCACATAAATATGGGTAGATCCTGGTCATATAACATAGCCTTTGCTTCTCCAACAATGGTTCTTTTTTCTTGCTCTGCTACACCATTCTGTTGTGGATTATATGGAGTTGTCCATTCTCTCTTGATGCCTTCCTTCGCACAGAAATCTGTGAAGTCTTTATCAATGTATTCTCCACCATTATCTGAGCAAAGCACCTTGATCTTATTCCTTGTCGCATTCTCCACCAGAGATTTTAACTCTCTGAAACAATCGAAGACCTCATCCTTGGTCTTCAAGAAGTAGATCCAGGTTTTCCTAAAATGATCGTCAATAAAGGTGATGAAATATTCGGCACCGGTTAGAGCTCTAGTGGACATTGGGCCACAAATATCTGAGTGTATAAGTCCTAACACGTCATCAACTTTGTTGGCACTCCTTGGAAATGTCGCCTTAGCATGCTACCCAAGTACACACCCTCTGCACACATCATCGTGTTCGGTTCCAAGTTCGAGAACCCCTGTTACGGTTTCTTTGAGCATCCAGAGTGCTCCATGATGTAGATGTCCCATTCTCTTGTGCCATAATTCATTCAACTCCTTCCCACTGCTACTATTATTGCCTATCAGTGCCATTGGATAATCGATTTGTAACCGGTACAACATGTTACTTCGAACTCCAGTCTGTCTTACCTTTTTCCAACTCGGGTGTTTGACATACACTTTCTTCCCTACGAAGTGAACATCATACCCCTCATCCTGTAACTTAGATACTAAAATCAGGTTCACACCCAATCCTGACAGATGCAATACATCTGAAGCGTTGGTGCTTGCTCCTGACTCCCCCTGAAAACCTATGGTACCTCTCCCTGTTGGAGTACATTTTGCTATGTTTCCCATAGTAATATTGAAATCCATATGCTCCTCTTTGTAGTTAGAGAAATATTCTCTAACCCCTGTCATGTGAATTGAAATTCCACTGTCTATATACCAACTCCCTGTGAAGCTCATCTTGCTAAGAAAGTGAATTCATCTTCCAATCTGAAGACAAATCTGAAGTCTCCTGAATGTTACTTCTGTCCATGGCTATACTAGAACAATTTTAGTGTGTTATTTCTCTTTTTCTCCCCATGCAGATTCTGCTCTACAGCCTGTAACAAAAACCCTTTGTGTCCAACGAGGATTTTGCTCAGCGAAAAATCTGAGTTGCAACAGCTCCCTTTGACTGTTGGAATCACTAATCTGGGTAATTCGATTTTCCTGTCTCACTTTAACTGAAAAATTGAACTACTGCCCTAATAACTTGAACTTGCCTATTATGGGCTCTGCGTAGTCTCTTCTGGGAATTTCAATCTATTGCTTCCTCTGAACAGCGAAATTCCTTTCTACTTCTAAGCCTCTTGGCTGATCAATTAAGCTCTGATACCATGTGAAAATTTTATCTATTGCAACTACTAGAGATTATTCTTCTAACTCAAAAATTAATTCTGCAGTTTATTTGCTTACGGTAAATAACGAATAAAATCACAGCTGCTGCGGAAAATAAAATACCAGAAATAGAGAAATTCTAGCATACACACAATAAAATTGACACAGATATTTTTGGACAATTTTCACCGGATAAAACCCAACTTGAGAAAACCAATGCAGCAGATGAGGGTTTTATTATTGATGTTCAACAACAATTTTGAGTACAATAATTTAGATGCCCAGCTGCCAATCTAATCTAAAGAAAAACTAGCAAAAATATTATGAGAATTTTTCTCACACCACGACTATTTTTTTGCCTCTGAAATAGCTTCATTGACCTCTATGTTGAAATGCCTATGTCAACCTCTGCGCAGTCCCTATGCTAGCCCTATGAAGATTTCGGCCTTCCTTCCTTCGACTCTTCCGGGAACTGAAAAATTCCTCCCGGAATGTTGTTGCCTTCCTCTTCCTCCTGCTACTCACCCTGTGGTTCTATCTTTTCTGTTGAGTTGTTGCTACTGAGAAAAATCGAACTGCCTAGGTAACTGAGTATTTGCATTGAATGATCTCCACCATCACATTGACTTTCTTTTATAATCCCTTGTTGGAGCACCAACAGCCAAGATTAAAACTTAATCAATAGCTAGAATCATTTCTGGGTCGATCCATGTGAGTTTCTATATGATTCTTGTCTTATCTCAATTAATAATGATTAATTAACCATATTTCCTAAGTTTAGACTTAGGAAATATTTTTAAAATGGTTAATAATCTAATTGATACACTTCTAGGCGGAATTTCTAGAAACGATTTATGGGTTTTGGAGATCTCATGTATTTTAGTCTCTCCACAAAATTTTGTGGCTAGAACACATTTGATGCTACAAAAACTAACATCATGTACAACGATTGCTCCCTCCTATACATTATAAACCCAAGTGTGGGCTTCCCTTTTATTAGCTACCCTTGTACCCAACATGTGGCCCAGGGTTGTCCCTTCTCATCCCCTACTTCATTCACCTATCTATAACATGCCACCACCTTTTGAAGGATGTACCTTGAATATATTATCCCCTTTGGAAGTAGAAACCACCTAATAGGATACTTGGTTAAACCCATTTGGAGTTTAGGAGACATTGGCACATCCCAAAGCCCATTATAAAAGGGCTTGCCATTATGAAGTCCCCACCTGTGGTCCATGGTTGGTAAGCTCATTTACTCGATTTCCCTAATGACTTGTTGTACTGAAAGGCTAGGGGATGCATTGGATCTTATTCAGTGTTGTAGATGGTCTTCATCTTGGGTTTGGTCTCCCTATACGGGATCTTAATCCTCCATAGGGCTACACTGACACATGTAGAGTGTGTGTTGAAAGCCATGGGCCTCCACAACAGTAGAAAACATTCCATGGATTGTTGAGGATGGTCAGAGATGCTCGAGATACTCTTATTGGACAAGGAAGATGCACCTGGTTCACCTTTACCCAGTCAGCCCCATAGATGTACGATGCACTTGGCAACTGACCCGAGACTTGTAGGATGATGTGGCATCACCTACATCATCATTAGAGCCCTTGCAGATGATCTACAGGCATCTTCGACTCATTTGGAGACCCATGAGGTTATTATTGTGCCCCCACATCCATTGGGAGCACCACAAGTTTATTGTTGGAGAACAAGGGAACAACCCCTTGTCCATCACTTTTGAGAGTTTTACTCTTCACTATAGCACCCATAAACCTCATCAAGCCTCTTGGAGGGCTCTACGACATGTATTATTCATCATCTAGCCTCTTAAGAGGTTTATTCTTTCATTTGTGGGCTGGTCTAGTGGGCTTGTCACCAAAAGTTAGATTATTAACACATTAATTTTTTTTTTGGGCTTATGTAGACCAAGGAAACTAATTCAAACTCTTTATTAGCGTATAAATACAAGTGAGATAAATTCATTTGCTCAACATCACTTTGGATTGGATCTCTTCTCTCTTGAGAATTTCGCACTTTTTCTTGGAGGATGAATTGGAGCTTTATGGATGAGTTTTGATCTGTGGATTTGGTTTATCTTATCTTGAAGCTTCTCTATTGCCAAATTGTGGATGGTTGTATATGTTCTATTACATGTAAGTACATGCTTTTAATGCTATTCTTGTTTTACTTTGTCATATGCATTGGATTGGGATTTTCACTATTTTTAGGGCTAATTGTTGCATGCATTTACTGCGTAAATTGTGGATTTTTATCTGTATATAGGATCTCTCAATGTATGGGCCATGCAATTTGAAGGAAATCTCCTAGGGATAATTCTATCAACGAATTCATCTTGATATGCCATCACCTTTTGCACATGAAAGTATAAAAGATGCAAGATTGCTTCTCTTTGTCCTAAAAGGATAGTGAGGTAGTCTTGAGGCATCCTTGACTTAGAACCAAGGTCCTCATTCATATTTATCATAGACTCCATTCTCCCAAGACTAAGGCATTGATCTACCAAGAGGTGGTCACCTAAAATCAACTCTTTTTCACCTTTTCCTAGGTCTAACCAAGTTGGGTCACCTAGGGCATCATTTTCCAGACAAAATAGCCCTCCAAAAAGTTCAATCTCCTAGCCTCTTCATGCGTCGTTGGTGTCTCCTCAAGGCCCTCTCCAATTTGGAAGCCATACCGTTGGTGGAGTTGTGAGAAAAGTCAAGCCCTAGCTCGTAGATCAAAACTTTGCCCTAGAATCCCCAAGGCTATCGCCTCATAGGATCAATTCAACACCTTTAAGTGAAAAGTCTTTCTTTGGTCCTTTCCCCCTCCTTGTCTAGGTTAAGAACAACATTGGTTGCTAAACTCTTACCTTTTAACCTAGGCTGGGTCGCTTGGTCCCGTGTGGTCCCATTCCTTTGAAAAGATAATTCTTTAGGAACCATCCGAGGTACCAATTTCAACAAGGATTTTAGGGATTGGAAAACCCTTTCACAAGTCATATTCCCTAAACCTAACCCTCAAATCCTCCCATCCTTCTCCTAGAGGACCTTGTACCTTGCTTAGAAAGCAAGCAAACTCTATTCTTCAACCTCTTATGGAAAATGATTATTTGGGTCACTCCACGTCCACTTACCGATTTATCCTTCATTAGTGACTCCATAATATACCAGGTCTCTTCCCATCAGTGAAAGTCAATAAATATTAGGGAGCCTTAGTTGAGGTGGCAATGGGCTAAGTCTCCATTTGTTGCCCTTGATCTAGCATTTGCCTTTTAGGGATCCCCTTTAGGTCCCCTGCTAATTTGAGCAGTAACATTTTGGCGTCGTTGCTGGGGAGGAAGCATGTCTACCTCCCTAGTGAATCATTGAGGAATTGATTCATTGACAACATCTATAAAGCATTCCTCTAGCGACTCCACCCATTATCCAAACCTATAGTTTACTTGAAGGCTACAACATTCCTCCTTTAACTAGGGTTGCTGCAAAAAGGGGATAACGAACTCCATCACCTATTGGAACTGCTCTTTTCCCTGAATTTAAGAAGGTCAGTGATCCATCTCCAAAAATGACATCTAGTTCAAACACTGACCCCAAACAAGATCAACCCAAGATGACCAAGAGTGAAAGACACTTGGTTAGTGTCTTTCCCCTTTGAAATTGAGTCATGATCCCAACCCACTACCTGAAAAATATAACTGATGGTTACCCAAATTCAAAGGGGATGTTACTTGAACTACCCATGGTTTTATTGGATAATTTTATTAGCAAATGTCCCCCCAGAATGATCTTTGATGAAGATAGGCTCATGATGCTTTTTGCCATATCACTTGAGGGACAAGCAAGAGATTGGTACCTTAGCCTTCCCCTGCATGCATACAAGACTCCGATGAATTTGAAAACCTATTCATGAAAAGGTGGTCATATAATGCCCAAGGGACCTTCAATATCGAAAAATTCTACCAAATAACCAAGGGAAGGGAGGATGTGCGAGAATTCATTCAAAAGTTTGATAGGGTAGTCAAAGATATACCTAATCGTTTAAAGCCATCTGAAGCCAATATCCTTGATAAATTCATAAAGGCAGTGGGTGTCCACTTCACCTATGTGTTAAGGGATAAGAAACTTCCACTTTGGCTGAAGCTTGAGAGATAGCAATGGAAGTTGAAGAAAGCATACAAATCTCGAAGGTTGATGTCAATGACCACCCTAGGGATAAAATTGAAGTCAAGAAGGAGAAATCCAAGATCAACATGAGGAAACTCTCTTTTCCATCCTCAAAAGGATGGAAAATTTCACCGAAGAAGCCAATGCACGTGTCAAGGTTATCATGAACAAAATCACCTCCTTAGAAAGGGCCCAAAAATCTAATTATATCCCTAAAGGAAATCATTTTCCCAAAAAGAAAAGTGAAGAAGATATACCAAGCGCTTCTCAAATCCCAAATACTTTGGCTCCAACTAATGTTGTTGACCCAAACTCTTCATCTGAGGATGAGGAATGTGAAGCAGAAGAGAGTGAGGATGAACAAACTAATGAGTAGGCCAACCTTGTGGAATCTGGCATCTTCAACATTTTGTTGGCGGGGTTATATACACATCCTCCCATTAGTAAGGTCACCCTTAAAGAGGAAAAGGAAGAATCATTCTTAAATTTGATAGCCAAGGAAGATTCAAAGGGGTCCAACATTCACAAAAATAAAAGTGCAAAGACCCCTCGACTCCTGAGGAACCACCTAAAGAAGATCCATCACTTAAGCAAGCCCCTTCCAAAGAATCCATCCCCAAAATTCCTCCCAATAAGGATCCCCCAACGAAAGCCAATCTGAAAAAGGATCCTCCAAGGAAAGAATACATCAAGAAAAAAGAAAAAGGGAAAGAAATTAAACTTGACAACGACATGAGGGTTCTCGTAGGAAGAATGACTATACCCATTCCTTTGAAGGAGATTTCTAAGCTTCTCGAGCAACAACAACAAATTAAGAAGTCCCTTGGAATTCAGGAAGAGGAACTACATGAAGAATTGCAAAACATTCATATTCCTAACCGAAACCCTAGGCATGAACCTTTCTTGCTTACTTTGGCTATTAATGACCTCTTCTTACACAATTGTATGTTAGACTCAGGGGCTTCCGCAAATATCATGCCTTTGACAGTTATGAAGCAATTGGGTCTCAGCATCACGAGATCGTACAAGAAGGTGTGTGGTTTTAATTCCAAACCTGTGGAAGTGGAAGGTATCATCAAAAAAGACCTTAAGGTTTCTTTAGCTAGGAATCCCAATATATCCCTCCTCATGGACGTTATTGTTATTGTTATTGATATTCTTGATGTGTAGGGGATGTTATTATCTAGGAAATGGGGGGCTACCATTGGGGGGCATGTTCAAATGGACTTATTATATGTGCAACCATTCCACAATCCGATGGCACCCCTTTTATTCTTTGTAGGGAACCTACTTAGTTCCTCATGTGATCAAGCCTGGACCTTACTATGAGGCATGCGAGATCAAGAAAACTTTTCCTATTCTCCCGACTCAAGAAGTTTGTATCCTCAAGCGGCCAATCTCTCAAACAAGTAAAAAGTGGAAGCCTAAGAAACAATATAAGGTTGGGGATTTAGTCTTGGTTGATAAAGATCCCATACCTATCAGGATTCATGGAAAGGTTGGGGATGATTAATACTACATTGCCAAACTTAACGATGAACTTTGGCCTTAGCCAGTCAAATTAAGTCGTATCACCTCTTTCCTTGAGACTTGACATTATATCATATGCATGGTAGAGTAGGATGCATGGCATGATGATTTTTGCATTAGAATTAACATTATATGATATTTCCCATGGTAGATAGATGCATATTTGCATATTTTATTTTTTGTTGACTTTATGGCCTAACATATAGCATGTGCGATCATGACATGTCGTGAAAGCATGTTGCCCCGTGTTTTTCTATCTATTATATGTGCAGGTGGCAAGTCTATGGTAACTAAGAGATTGTTGGAGTTCTTGTGACCTCCCATTCTAGTAGCTTCACCCACTTCTTTGAGAGATCATGCCCCAATTGGAGCCAAATTTTACCCACCATTTTGTGGGTGATATCCCCAGAAGAAAAAAAAAAAATTCTCCAAGATGGTCGTCAACCAGTAGCCACCAGCTAACTCATTGTGCCATTTCTTCACCACTTGAGCCAACCATGTGGTCCCTCGCCCATCTGAAATTATCATATGTTTAAAGGTGGGCCTCTCGAACCTAAAGGTATGCCTTGTCATTTGGTAATTGAGTATTGTAGTTTGCTTATCATGGACACTTCTGGGCATGGATTAATGGGGGGATTTGGTGGAAAGAATGGGTGAGGTCTGCGCTCTTGTCCCCTAGACCCCTTTTGGATATTAATCTTGGATTTTAGTCCCATGGGATCTCTATTACTTACCATTTGGCTTTAGGGATGGTATTTCACAGGAGACCTCGATTTTGGTTGTGTGGTCCCACTCCCTTATCTACTTATATTACCTCCCCTTTCCACTCATTATTACCCCATCCATCATTTCTCTCACTTGGGTCCACATTCCTCCGCTAGGTCCACATAGGGTTAGCTCACCCCTTCCCCTTTCCCCCACCTTGGGTCAAGCCTGGAATGATGCCCCAGAGGTTGATGCAGCTAAAAAGAAGCATAAAAGCATATTTTGCCACATTCAACAAGAAAATGTACCACAAAATGCAAAATATGGTTGGACAAACACATTTAGCACGTGGGAAAAAGCCAATACATTAGCTCTACCCCATCATCATGGCCATCACCCTGGTTTCTACAGGTTCTATGAGCCTCCTTCATCATATAGGAACCCATGATTGTACCAACCCCCTTGTGGGCAACGAACCGCCCTACCATAAAAGCGGGTATTCATTGTTATATCTTATGCATCATACTCCTACCTCTTGAGCCCCAAGCAGTTAATCAAAGAAAATTATAAAAAGGCAAAAGGCATATAAAGAAGGGTGGAAAAATCAAGGCCGGGGCAACTCACGTACCACGATTGTTCTCTCTTATACATTATAAACCCAAGTGTGGACTTCCCTTTTATTAGCTACTCTTGTACCCCAACATGAGGCCCAGGGTTGCCCCTTCTCATCCCCTCCTTCATTCACATATCTATCACATGCCACTACCTTTTGAAGGATGTACCTTGAATATATTATCCCCTTAAGAAGTAGAAACCACTTAATAGGATACTTGGTTAACCCCATTTAGAGTTTAGGAGACATTGGCACATCCCAAAGCCCATCAAGTAAGGGCAATCCATCATGAAGTCCTTGCATGTGCTCCATGATTGGTAAGCTCATTTACTCAATTTCTCTAATGAATTGTTGTATTGGAAGGCTAGGGGGCACATTGGATCTTATGCAGGATTGCAGATGGTCTTCATCTTGGGTTTGGTCTCCCTATAGGGGGTCCTAATCATCCAGAGGGCTACATTGGCATATGTAGGGTCTGTCGAGAGCCATGGGCCTCCACAGCAGTAAACAACATTCCATGGATCCCCAAGGATGGTTAGAGATGCTCGAGATACTCTTATTGGATGAGGAAGATGCACTCGATTCACCTTTGCCCAGTCGGCCCCACAAATGTACCATGCACTTGGTAGCTGACTCGGAACTTGTAGGATGATGTGGCATCCCGTACACCATCATTAGAGCCCTTGCAGACAATTTACAAGCATATTCGACTCATTTGGAGACTTATGAGGTTATTATTGTGCCCTCACACCCATTGGGAGCACCACAGGTTTATTGTTTGGAGAACAGGTGACCAACCCCTTGTCCATCACTTTTGAGGGTCCTACTCTTCATTATGGCACCCATGGACCTCATCAAGCCTCTTGGAAGTCCCTACGACATGTATTATTCATTATATGACCTCTTAAGAGGCTTATTCTTTCATTTGTGAGCTAGTTTGGTGGGCTTGTCACCAAAAGTTAGATTATTAGCACATTATTTTATTTTTGGGGCTTATGTATGCCAAGAAGACTAATTCGAACTCCTCATTAGTGTATAAATACAAGTGAGATGAGTTCATTTCCTCATCATCACTTTGGATTGGACCTCTTCTCTCACTTGAGAATTCCGCACTTTTTTTTGGAGGATGAATTGGAACTTTATGGATGGATTTTGATGTGTGGATTTGGTTTATCTTATCTTGGAGCTTCTCTATTGTCAAATTGTGGATGGTTGGATATGTTCTATTACATGTAAGTACATGCTTTTAATGTTATTCTTGTTTTACTTTTTCATATACATTGGATTGGGATTTTCACTATTTTTAGGGCTAATTGTTGCATACATTTATTGCTTAAATTGTGAAATTTTGTCTCTATATAGCATCTCTCAATGTATGAGCCATGTAATTTGATTGAAATCTCCTAGGGATAATTTTATCAATGAATTCATCTTGATAAGCCATCACCTTTTGCACATCGAAATATAAAAGATGCAAGATTACTTCTCTTTGTCCTAAAAGGCTAGCGAGGTAGTCTTGAGGCCTCCTTATCTAAGAACCAAGGTCGTCATTCATATTTATCATAGACTCCATCCTCCCAAGACTACAACACTAATCTACCAAGAGGAAGTCACCTAAAATCAACACTTTTTCACCTTTTCCTAGGTCTAGCCAAGTTGGGTCATCTACGACATCATTTTCCCGACAAAACAGCTCTCCAAAAAGTTTGATCTCCTAGCCTCTCCTGCATTGGTGTCTCCCCAAGGCCCCCTCCAATTTTGAATCCATTACGACAGTGGAGTTGTGAGAAAAGCCAAGTCATAGCTCTCAGATCAAACTTTGCCCTAGTATCCCCAAGGCTAGTGCCTCATAGGATCAATTCAACACCTTTAAGTGAAAATGATTTCTTTGATGCTTTCCCCCTCCTTGTATGGGTTAAGAACATCATTGGTTGCTAGACTCTTACCTCCTAACCTAGGCTAGGTCTTCTTGGTCCCATGTGGTCCCATTCCTTTGAAAAGATAATTCTTCGGGAACCATCCAAGGTACCAATTTCAACAAGGATTTTAGGGATCAGGAAACTCTTTCACAAGTCATATTCCCTAAACCTAACCCTCAAATCCTCCCATCCTTCTCCTAGAAGACCTTGTACCTTGCTTAGAAAGAAAGCAAGCTCTATTCTTCAACCTCTTCTGGAAAAGGATTATTTGGGTCACTCCACATCCACTTACCGATTTATCCTTCATTAGTGACTCCATAATATATTGGGTCTCTTCCCATCAGTGAAAGTCCGTAAGTAGTAGGGAGCCTTAGCTGAGGTGACAGTGGGCTAAGTCTCCATTTGTTGCCCTTGGTCTAGCATTTTCCCTTTAGGGATCACCTTTAGGTCCCTTGCTAGTTTGAGCGGTAACATGGAGGAAAGCCTATCTATCTCAGCATGTGCTACTGCTTAGTCCTGCTTCTCCTGCTTGTCCTTCTTTCTGAGAGGACACTAGATACTGTAGTGGACAAACTCGCCACACCTGAAGCACTTGACCTTAGATAGGTCCTTCTTCTTCTTTTTTTGCTCCCCTTGCCCCTAACTAGGACCCTTTGATGCAAGGGCCACATTCTCCTCCTCCTTCACACCCTTCGATTTGTTGTTACTACTACCACTGATGGAGCTCTTTAGAAGAGTTTCCATCAACTCCTCCTGCTGTAAGTCAGCCCACATTTTGTCCCATCCGATAGTGTGTCTCTGCCCAATAAACTTTGGACAAAGACTTGCCAATCCTCATAGACAATGTTCATTGTCAACCTCACTAGCACTAATGGTTGAGGCATTGCCCCAACAGTGGCAAGTTGGACTCGGACCTCTTGAATCCTGGTGAGAAAGGGATCTATGCCTTCCCCACTCCGCATCCTTATGCATCTCAGATTTTCTTCCAGGAACATCTTTCATTGCTCGGAAGTAGCTTGGTATAGCCTAGAGAGAGCTACCCACATTTCCCTAGTAGTATTCTTGCCAGAAATATGCGAGACTACGTGATCTCGGACTCCATCCAAAATCATCCTCTTCGCCCGTGCGATTTCCTTCCTGTATTCCTCTAGTTGATTTGCATCCTAGGGAGTTGCCACCACATTATATGTGTAGGCTTTTAGGCCATATTCATCTATAAGGAAGGACATCCTAGACTTCTAGATGTTATAGTTGGAACCACCCTCCAATCTATCTTGATCTCTAATCCTCGTTGTGGCCATCTCTGAACAAGTCGAAAACTCCATCTTTCCCTCTGCTTGGTTGTTGCTTTGCTACTTGCACTTCCTTCTAGAATGTGTGGATCTGCTAGCTGCTACTGTCAATCTGCCTCAGAAAATCAAACTTCTGAGACTCGAAGTTCCCTGAGAGAAACTTTACCTCCATTGTGTGTGCTTTTCTCTTCCACCCAACGCTGATTTTACAAATGAAACTGCTGCAAAACCCTCTGCGTCCAACCAAAAGTCCGCATAGTGAAAATCTGAGTTGTTGTTGCTCCCTCTGACTGCTGGAATTACTATTCTGGACAAATCAACTATTTTGCCAACTTGTAATTGAAAATCAAACTTTTGCCCTAGCAATTCGGCATGCCTCTCTAGGTACTGCACAAACTTTGAGAATTTTGGCTTGCTACTCCCTCTAACCAGCAAAATTCTCACCTCCACTTCTAAGCTTCTCGCTGATCACTCACACTCTGATACCATGTGAAAATTTCATCTATCATAGAACCTGGAAATTATTTTCCTAATTGTTAATTTATTTAACAATTTATTTGCAGCTTGCTACGACAAATACCAAATAATTCACACTGTGATTTTCATAAATAAATATTGCGGAAGAAAAATAGCACTAGAAACTAAGAAAATATAGCACACACAAAATTGACACTATTATTTTTGGACAATTGTTGATCCAAATTGGATCCTAGAACACTCTCTAAGTTTTCATGAACTCTTTAAAAATCATGCCAAAGTTTCAAAGTCTTATAAAGATCAAGCTTATTGGAGATATCCTCGTAACAGTTGCAATTTGTGATCAGCGCGGAGCAACGAGGACCCTTGGTCAAGCGCACAGACCGTTGACCCATGGCAACTCGCGTTGTCGCAAATTAACAAAACTAGAGATCATTTCAAGAAACGAGGGTTGTTTCTAATATGCGATTAGCGACAACAAGTCGCTAATCGCATATCGCAGGGCAAACCCCTCAAAGAAGGAAGGGCCGCAAACCCCAGACCCGAAAAATAATAAAATGCAATGGATATCATTCCAATTCTGTTAGAAGCGGGGTCCCACAAAAACAGGCAGGATATCGGAAGGGCTTCGAGCAGTAAGCGGTTTCAACCGAGTCCCGCCCGATGCCATACAATGGTTGCCACGCGTCCGGCAGAAGAGAGAGAAAACCGCTCACATCGAACGGATAAACATCATGTTACTTATCCGCCCGATATGGACAATGACCGTAGGATTTGGAGGCCCTAGATCAACGGTGGAGATGTGTTCCGATGGATGACCGGATTTGACGGAGTCAACAGGCAGATTTGTATAAGATTTGATGTTCAATATGGACAATGCGTTGGCGGAAGGTCGTGTTTCGCGAGCATTCTTGGAGTTAACAGAATAAACGGTCGTTTCGAATATGTCCAAGAAAACTGACACTTATTCGTTATGAATTAGGTGGCCACCTCCTTATGAGGCATTATACAATGATGATTATGCAGAATAGAGGGATTCAAACGGACAGAGGCAAGGGAACTGGAAAGCCAGGAAGCGGAAACGAACAGTCAGAAAGAAGATTGGCTTTAAAGCCACGAACTGACAGAGAGAGAAGCAGGCAAGTTAAGAAAGCTAAGAGCAGAGAGAAGAAGTCGAGTTGACCTACAGAAGCAAAGGCAACATCGAGCTAGAGTCAAGACAGAGGCAGAGAGAGTCAGAGAGTCTGTGTGCTCCAGAGAAGGCTTGAGAGGTTCAAGCGCACTCCTCTATAATGTCTGTTCTATATGAGTCTCAGATTGGGCTCATACTACTATGACCAATAGAGGTCGAGAGTCAGTAAGGAGAGTCTGTGTACTCCAGAGACTTGTTGACTCCAAGTACAATCTTGCAAATTTATATCTGTGTGTGAGACTCAAATTGAACTCACTGTTGTAAAAACTTTGCTTTAAAAACATAAAAGAGAGGCCACCACTGAAGGTTGGACTAGGAGACATAGCCCCAGAGTGTTGGGTGAACTCCTTAAAAAACTTGTTGTGTTTATATGTTTGCCTATTATGTTTTCTTTAATTGCTTCATTGCCTGTGTATTTCGCAATCTTATCGATCCATCGCATAAAATAACATAGGCACATC
This sequence comes from Pinus taeda, assembly GCA_000404065.3. Classification (NCBI taxonomy): domain Eukaryota; kingdom Viridiplantae; phylum Streptophyta; class Pinopsida; order Pinales; family Pinaceae; genus Pinus; species Pinus taeda. Next base: position 89,356 of record APFE030182289.1, read on the forward strand.
CATGCACATGAGTCTATAATACCTTATTAATTGTCTTGGATCAATTTCAGATCAAGTGGTATCAGAGCTTTAGGTTGCTAAGGTTAGACAAGCTTGTGCTGGATTCTTTTGTTGAATGATAACTATATCAAAGCTTAAATTAGGAGGAGAGTTGGTTGAAGCTAACCCAGAAATTGGAAGAGTCTATCCTAAGAGGAAAATGTCAGAAGAAAGTCCCTTGGAATCGAACTCCCAGTTCATGGACAGTTTCATGACCATGAGAGCCATGGTAGAAGAAATGTATAGAGAATTTAAGAGAGGTAGAGGTGGAGAGTCATCAACCTCCAAACAAGATAAAGGAGTAGAAGAACCTCTTCTAGTCGCCCACCCAGAAGACAAAGGAAAAGAAGAGAAGCCCTCTCCACCATCTCCCCCATCATCACCTTCATCATCATCTTCTTCACACAAAGAAAGCCCTGAAAAGAAAAAGAAGAAACCTTCTTTGATTAAATTAGATATGAAGTTTGATTTGCTAGTTTATGACAGAGAATTGAATGCAGAAAAGCTAGATAACTGGATTAGACAGATTGATGTATATTGCAGAGTACAGAACATCGATTCAGAAAGGAGAAAGATTCAGCTGGCTAGCCTATGCCTTGGAGGCACCGCCCTGGTATGGTGGGAAGGCAGGACACAAGTTGATTTGAAGAAGCATGTTAAAATTCTTTTACTTGGAATGAATTTGTTTCTACAATTAAAAAAAAATTCTATCCACTAGCTTATATGCAGCAAGCTATGATGAGTTGGCAAACTCTTTGCCAATTGAAAGGGAAATGTGTACAAAGCTACACCCAAAAATTTAGAAAAAGAGCTTTGGTTCTAAGCATTTCTTTAGACTCACCTGAAACTTTGTTGAAGTATATAGGTGATCTACATAGTTATTGGAGACATACCATTCTCATGTTTAATCCCACTAGCATAGATGAGGTATTTGTTCAAGCTACACATCTAGAGGCTAGAGGCAAGAATCTGAACCCAGAAGTTGGGGGATCATCAAAACCCACTGCAAGCAAGAGCAAGGAAAAAAGAAAGCAGAAATGGAAAGAGAGGAAGACAAATGTTGTACAAAAGACCAAACCTTCATGCACTCACTACAAGAAGGATGGGCATGATAATGAACACTGTTGGATTCTGCATCCAGAGTTGAAAACCAAGGAAGTACAATGGCAAAAAGAAGAAGACTGTTGCAGCTATTTAGAAGGATTTGGGGTCAGACTCAGGGGATGAAACAACAATCACAGCCACAGCTATAAAAGGTAAAAATTTTGAAGCATCTACTAGTAATTCTGCACAATCTACTGATAATGAATAAAATGAGAGGAAAAGGCATGAGCTTTTTCATATTAGAGTTATTTCCAAGCATCAAAACACTGATACTTTGTTTGATAGTTGCTCACAAGTAAACTTAAGTTCTAAAGCAATTGTAAAGAAACTGGGATTACTAACCACACCTCACAAGAAGCCATATCCATTAGGTTGGTTATGTGATAAAGCAAAGCTACAAGTGACTAGACAATGTAAACTTAGGTTTTCTTTTGGGTCCGCATTTGTAGATGAGATTGAATTAGATATTGTCCCCTTGGATATATGTGGAATTGTTTTAGGAAGTCCTTACTTGTATGATTTTAAAGCCATTTTATATAGAGCTGAAAACAAGTATCAACTCGTTAAAGATGGAATTGAATATATTGTAACAGCTCATAAACTCAAGAATAATTACACTCTCATAAACTCAGGGCAGATGAAAAGAATTGTAAATTCATGCAAGTAATTTTTATTGATGGTTGTAAAGGAAAAAAAACCTGATAAAACCAATGTATTTGAAGGTTGTAATGCTAAACAACAAGCTGATTTAGAAAAAGTTGTTTCAGAATATGATACACTATTTCAAGAACCTAAAGGTCTGCCACCCAAAAAGGAAATAGTACATGATATTAATTTGCAGCAAGATGCTCCATTGCCTAACATCGGAATGCACAGATTGTCCGCTTTAGAGAATGCAGAAATTAAGAAGCAGGTACAAGAGCTACTCGAGAAAGGGTTCATAAGACCTAGCACATCACCATGTGGGTCTCCAATTGTCTTGGTGAGAAAGAAAGATGGCTTATGGAGAATGTGCATTGATTACCGAGCATTGAATAAAATAACGATAAAAAATCGTTATCCCCTTCCTCGCATAGATAATCTATTAGATCAGTTGAAAGAAGCTGTTTACTTTTCCAAGTTGGACTTGCATAGTGGCTACCATCAGTGGTCAAAGTTGCAAAGCAAGACGCATGGAAGACTGCTTTCAAAACAAAGTAGGGATTGTATGAGTGGTTGGTTATGCCTTTTGGCTTAACTAATGCTCCTGCTACTTTAATGAGAGTAATGAATGATGTACTCAGGCCTTTTATTGATGATTTTGTCATTGTATATCTAGATGACATTCTCATATGTAGTAAAACATGGGAAGAACATTTGAAGCATGTAAAGCAGACTCTAGATGTTTTGAAAAGAGAAAATCTTTATGTTAAGCTATCAAATGTGAATTTGGCAAAACATCTTTGAATTATTCGGGTCATATTGTAGGAGGTGGTGAATTGAAGATAGATCCCTCTAAGGTTGCAGTCATTGTAAATTGGCCTAAACCCAAATCTGCTACAGAAGTTAGAAGCTTCCTAGGAACACCACAGTATTGGAGAAAGTTTATTGTTAACTTTTTCTTGATTGCAACTCCCTTACATGCTTTAACAGGATTGAACAAGGTGTTTCAGTGGGGAGGCAAACAGCAAAAAGCCTTTGACACCTTAAAAGAAAAGATTAGTACAGCACCAGTACTAGCATTGCCCGATCTTCAAAGACCATTTGAGATTGAAACGGATGCCAGTGACTATGCCATGGGCGTAGTGTTGATGCAACACGGTAAACCCATATGTTATCATTCTGAGACATTTAATTCTGCAGTAGTTAATTATCCCACATATGATAAAGAATTGTATGCATTAGTACAGAGTGTGAAAAAGTGGAAACATTATCTAATGGGCAAAGAGGCAGTTATACATACTGATCATCAACCACTTCAATATTTACATTCACAAACTAAGTTGTACCAATCAAGACACTATAGGTGGATGGGTTTTCTACAACAGTTTCATCTCGTCATCAGATATAAAAAGGGCATACACAATAAAGTTGCAGATATGTTGTCCAGACCAATCATAAATGCATCTACTATACTTAAGCATAACTCAGTATTGCATGAAAGCTACATTGAACAATATGTTCAAGATATAGATTTCAAAGATGTATATGCAACTTTAAGTCATGGCAAACAAGTAGAAGAATTGGATTATCATGTTAAGGACCAACTCTTGTATCATTTGGGAAAGTTATGCA
>APFE030182289.1:109859-146958 GCA_000404065.3 Pinus taeda
TGGGTTGGTTGAGACTGGTCTGGGACCAGTGGTACACTCTCTAAGACTACGATACTGGTCTGGGACCAGTGGTAGGAGTGGTACTTACTATGAAGCTGACTTTGGGTCGGCTGAGACTGGTCTAGGACCAGTGGTACGCACTCTGAGACTCACTTTGATTCAGTGGAGGATGATACTAGTCTAGGACCAGTGGAGTTGTACTCACTATGACGCTAACTTCGGGTTGGTTGAGACTGGTCTAGGACCAGTGGTACATACTCTGAGACTGACTTTGAGTTAGTATGACACATCCTCGATCAAGCCAACCTACAATTCATGTAGGCTCAGAAGCCCAACAATCACATCTATTCAAACACCAACGTTGTGTATAAATATAAGAGGACTTTTCCTCATTTTCACTCACTCTTCTCTACTGCGCAAAAATGGGTATCTCTAACACATGTGACGCCGGAAGCTGTTGAACCTGAAGCTGCAATTGCAGATCCAAAGATTGACCTATGTGGCCTAGAAGATCTCCTCTTTGGAACTGCACTATAGGTTCATCTGAACCTCCTCTGAAAGCCGCAACTTTTGGTGGTGGAATGAAGTCAATCCGATGAACGGTTTGCAAAATATCGACTGCGCTAGTTTGAAGCCGGAAACTGCTGAAACTAAAGCTGCAACTGCAGAAGTAAAGATTGACCTGCGTGGCCTAGAATATCTCCTCATCTAAACTGTGCTATAGGTTCATATGAATCTCCTCTAGAAGCCGAAACTTTTGGTGGTGGAATGAAGTCAATCCGACGATCCGTTTGTGAGATATCGTCCGCCCTAGTTTGATAATGAAGCCGCTAATGGTGATGCTGCTGATCTAGGGTTTGCTACTACTGATATGAATCAGATTTATTGTATTATTTATCTCTACTGCATTATTGAAGATAAAACAAGATTTGATCAAAGGGTTTCCCCACACATTGTGGGGTTTGTCCCTAGCTAGCTGCCACATCTTGTGACTCTTGTCTTGGCTTGTTTTCTATCGATCGTTTAATGTTCTATCTGCACTTTACTTTATGTACATGTGATTGCTAATCGGTGGAATATAATAAGAAAAAGAAGTAAACTGTTATAAGCATAGAACATACCATAACTTAACATAAATTAATACCCAGTAACTATTTTATTTTCCTAAGTTTAGAATTAGGGTCCCATTGAAAATAATTAATTATTTTAATAAAATTGTTTCTAGGTGGAATTTCCCAAAACGCTTTTAGGATTCTTTGGAATACATGTGCCCAAGCCTCCCTGCAAAATTTGATACTTAGATCACATCCAATGCTACCCGAAATCAACAATCCCCAACCTATTGTCCCCTAAAAAATTTGGGGGTGCTCTATAGCCATCCCAAGGACATGCCCCCCAGTCCTCGCCATTCTTCCATCCCGAAAACCAATGTAACATGGATCGAAGCAATATCCAACTATGCCAAGAAGGCTTAACCCTCTCCGATTTAAACCCCTGCTTCTTGTCGTTCTTCTTTCCAAGTAGCATTGTTGTCTTATTAGATTTCAAATAGTTAAAGGCTTTTACCCACTTAGGGAATCAACTCTCTCTCTCTCTCTCTCTATTTATTTGCATGTCAAAAGGAAACTAGAAATAAACCCATAATTTTTGTTGTTTGTCATTTGCATTTAGATTAAGGGGAAAGAAAATGGTTTCACTTTTGTTCCCCACAATTCTCATTGTTTGTCATTTGCATTTGGGTTAAAGGAAAAGAAAACGGTTTCACTCCTATTCTTTTGCTTTCCATTTCAGCAAATTCTAGATCAGTTAGGTTAGCTAGGAATCAAGAAGAGAGCTATCAAAATCACTTAATGCCTTATTAATTTTCCATTCTTAGTCATCTCAATCACTTGGATTAGCTGATAAATAAAATAAAAACAACTACCTTCAGCCACAGGAAGATTTAGTTAACAACCCTAAATAACTTAGTGTGCCTTACCTTACCTTCCTGCCATCCCTTGTTTTCCCAGTTTTTCCCAAATGCTTTGGCAACTCTATGCTACCAAATCTAGTCATCATAGCTCAGCAAACATCATTTTGGGGATGTGCTGCCTCACTGCCTTAGGGGCTGTTCCTTTTACTCAGATGGCCACTCTCCTAGGTTAGTTGTTATCCTAGTCAGAACATAGTCATCCCACCTGTTCCTCCTAGGTTTGGGACGTCTATTGCTTCCATAGGTTACCCAAACAAATTTACAACGAGGAAAATATTCCTCATTTTTTCTCATTGATGCAAAAAGCAAACATGGTGCAAAGCAGGAAAAATTTTCCTAGTTTCAGATACACAACGCACATGCATCATAAATCAGTCATTTTTTGTTATGAAATGAAGTACCATGTAAGATCTGCAGACTCAATATCATATTCCACAATAAACATTTAACCAGTTGCAGTGCAAATATATCTGCAGTCTTATGGTGCTACTAAGAGAGACACACAAATGAAGTTTTCCACTTAAATTCACCAAGAACCATTGCCAAAATCATCCATCAGGAATGAAACAAAGTTTTCCACTTAAGTCTCAACTTTAAATTCACCCAGAACCATTGCCAAAATCATCCATGAGAAATGAACACGTTACCAGTAGAATGAGTGAATCTTCAAGAAGAGTACAATCTCAAACGTGACAAGATGGGTGCACGACATAAGGGGCAGTTCGACAAATTTTGGCTACAATCCCTACAAGTCTGATGAAACAAAATTGATGTCATTGAAAAAGGCAAAACTGAAGCATTATGCAGTGTTTTCTACGAATGGCAAACAGGAAAAGAATGATGTCTAGTTTTCTCTATACTCACCATATGTCCACAACCAAGTGCCATGTCTCTAGAATTGGTCAAACAAATGGGGCAAACCTAAATGCAAGATCAAACAGAATTTTCAGAACATCATATAGTTCCATAATTAGAATTAAAATAGCAGCAAATTGTACAGTTAAACACAAAACACCCACAGATTATACACAATAAACATACCACAAAAGAACTGAAAATCTCTACCTGTGCCTCACTTTCAGAACTCATTCTTGCCGGGGAATTCCCTATAGAACTGATGCTATGTGAAGCTGTTGATTGGAGGGTTGTGGAGTCTGGATTGTTTGACACAGCAGCATCACGTTGAATCATTGGCAAAGGATTATGTGGCACTATATTTGGAACCCTTCCTACACGTCGACTGTAAACAGGGCAAATCAAATTGATCTTCTGGAGGGAATAAACAAGAAGCATAGCCAACCTTCAAAAAACATTATATAAATGAAGTTGGTAGTATACAAGTACCCTAAAATATTGAGTTCGACTGTTGCTTTATACTGAAATGGGATCTCCATAAGTGCAGCAAGTGCAAATGTTGCTTCTTTTGCAGATTGTGGAAGATTTTTTGACATAATGCTTGTAAAGTTCACAAACTGCAAAAGATATGCAACTCCATATCAGAGCCCAACATAAGTGTTGGCCAAGTTTGATATCTTTCATACACAGCATTAATTCAATAAAAGTTCACAGACTGCACTATGGATGCAACTTGAAATCAGAGCCTAACATATATCTTTTGCCCAAGGATCATTTTCCCCCAATACAATCTTGACTGCGTGAATATGGAACTTATAATCAAAAGATTAGTATGACAAGGCACCAAACATGTTGACTATAGAAGTAAATTCAACACAAATCAAACACCCAACTGAGAACATGTTAGGGGATAAGTGGCGCTTTAGACAAAAGCTATGATGCATGCATAACAAACTAAGGAAACTGATGCATCCAACTCGTTCACCAGGAGAATGAAGTCCATAAGATTTTTACAAACAAGACGCTAGATTTACTTGCTATGCTTATATGGCCATAAAGAAAGAAACCTCAATTTTATTAATCAAGGCTTTAAACTGGCTTCCTCCCCAAACCACTAGATTCAGCTTGCAGGTTTGAAATCCTACAGTCACTGCCTCCTCTGCCTCTCTCTATCCCACGAGTGAATGTGCACATACACATACACATACACATACACACAATCTCTGTCACTCCAGAAGAATGGAACTGGTGAAACCATGAATTGCATCTATTCATGTTTGCCACTTAAATCACAACTAGCATACAGTTATATTTGCATCCACGTAAATATAGACAGAAGTAAATAAAGAAAAACAAGAACTTTAAATGGAAGAAAATGGCACCTGAAAATTGTCGAATTCACGGCGAGGGAGTTTATCATCAAATTCCTGCATCACATCCCAGGGACCATCACCAACACCCACCAGTACTATTGATAGAGGATAATGACTGCACAAATAGAAAGGTGTAAGAACTACATCAGTTTTAAACAAAAACACATAAGCACTACTCCATATAGTGCAATGTAAGTGCTGTGACATGCCTTGCAGTAGCTATAGCATCAATTGTCTTCTGTTCTTGTGGGCTTATGCGCCCAGACCTTGTATCACTGTTCCTGGTTACCTGCAAATGATTGGGCCACCATGGAAAAGCACTGATATGAGATGATATAATAAGAATTTCAATCATTCAACACTAAATTTTTGGATAATGGGAAGGTTTATGGCAAGGATAAACCATGTAAATCTGACTGTAATGAAGCAAGAAGCCACAAGTGCAGGCAATGAATTCCAAGTGCAGATAATATAGAGTGAGTTGACATTGTTTTACTCCAGACTAAAAAGCAAGCAAATGGTATCTTTAATACCTGTCCATCTGCAACAATAACAAGAACATGATACTGACCGCCACTGTTTTCCACAATGCCCATTGCAGCCTCAATGACTGGAGCAAAACTCGTTGGACCTGCCACAGAGCAATCAAAAAGATGATATGTCATCAGATAAAAATATCACAAAAGAAAACAGTATTCAGTTATCTCTTTCAGAAGTGACGAGCACAGGGAAATAGAACAGAAATATCACTATTCCTCAGTTCATGACAGAGAATTCAACATATCAAGCAGGGATAGAGATTTGTTCATGACTATGCACCTTGATACACCTCCATGTTGACTGGTTTTACAACAAGAATTTATACAAACGTCATTGACATCCCTCCACTTGCAAATTTAGGGAAAACATGAACAAAGCATATTGTTATATGAAAAGAATTTGTTTGTCCATCATGATTAAGAAGATAGATGAAACTAGTAACTTCCAGTCCTTATCAAGTTCACAGCTGCAAGAATCATGTACCAACGTTCTTAAATATGTGAAACAGTTATAGGCTACGATGGTAAAAGAGGATACATGTACTATTTACAAGAAAGAGAACTTACTTTCTTTTGCTGAAAATAAAGGACTAGTAGTCAATAACAAATTAGGCCATTTAGGGGATATCAATATAAAAATGGGTCATTTACCGATACGAATCTTGTTTATTGTTACCCACCAAAAGTGGGTAACCCATTAAAGAAAAAATTTCTCCTCATTTGACAGCCGCTAGCCAACAAGCCCCATGATTGCCATCACATAACATTATGCCAGATTTCTCCACCCATTGCTCCAATCAGATCTCTCTCCCATCTGGCATTGTTCTTGAAGGAAGGTGGGTCATTTTTTGGCATGTACCATTCTTGCAATCATGGGTTTTCATTTAATGTTATGGGAATATTGATATCGGTCACGGGGAAACCTGGATGATTGACCAATCTCAATTGTATCTTTGCACCCACACTTCACTTGGGAGGTTGGCCTTTGACTCTAGTCCAGGGGGACCTCCTCTGAGGGTTTATGGTTTAAGAATGACACTATTGGGGAGGCATTGATTGGGATAGCATGTCCAAGGTAATCCATACTTACCACTTTCCATCTCTCCCAATTATACATCGCCATTCTTTGGGTTGGTAGTCATTTGTCATTGGGATTGGCACCCTCTATCCACATCCTGAAGTCAAGGTTTAGAGAATTGGCTTCAAAGGTTGATGTAGTTGGAAGAACGTTAAAAGCATATAAATCCACAATGAAAGAAAATGTAAGATGCAAAAGCTCGCTGGAACATATTTAGCGTATGGGAAAAAGCCTAGCACGAGCTTTACCCCTCATTAGCCATTAGTCGGTTCCTTAAGCATTTAATGCTTCATATTAAATAAAGGAACTCTTAAATGTCTCAACCCCAATGAACGAGCTGCTACATCTCAAAGGGGTGTTGGAAAAGCATAAAGTAAGCATGGGCTCCAAAGATATGCACCAAATAAAGACAAATCATTAATGTAAAAGGCCGCTAGAAAGGTGGAAAAAGCAAGAAGAGGAAAGGGATAACTCATGCCACCATTATTGCTCCCTCCTTAAATCATGTATGTTCTGTAAACTATCGTGGATATTCTACTAGACAGTTTTTCACAATAGATTTGATAAAATTATACTTAAAATTTTGAAATCTGTACTATGCAAATTATTTTTCCTTTGACTTCTGGATTTATTAAGTTATAGTTTCATGCATGCAATATGTAAAATGCAGAAAATAGAGAACAAACAAAAATACAATCACTCACAACGATAAGAACACAAGATATATCTTGGGAAACCCTTTCAGAAGAAAACCCAGCTGGAAGGTGAGGTTTCTTTGCTCTCTTTCTCTGAATGGAAAATGGATGCAAATACAAAGAAGTGCGGCATGTGGCCCATGCACTGTTGCAATACACAAATACTCTCTATTTTATATCTCCCTATCCACTCTTGGTTACTCTGCTCATCTATGGAATAAAATGCACTCAAGCAGAATGGAACCCCTTTTCCTCCTAGTGGCCCCATTATAACATAGCCAAATAGCCTACTAATGGTTAAGTTGGACTCCTTCAAATCTTAACTAGAGTTACAATATGGACTCTTATAGAGTCTTTTTCTTCATGATTACAGGACAAGCCCCTTTTCCATGAGTAATGGGGCTTGATGCAGCATCCTCTCGAATCATGAGGTCAAAACAAGAAGTTCAACTTTCGAATGGCATGACGTTTACATACATATTCCAATAAAGGCAATTCTTGCGTCATTGGAAAGGTCTTTGTGTGTAGAATAGCACAAAATAGAGCGACATTTTCGCAGCAAAGTTTTACCCCCAAAAAACGTCATTTGATGCATCAAACTACTCCTAGAAGGTTTCAGACCCCAATTTGCCAAATTGGGACCCACTAGTAAAAAGGGTCCTATGAACTGATTCCTCCACTTCTTCCACTATGAAAGCATCAAGATAGACAACAAACAATATAATGATCCATTCTAGGTCACACCTCCCCATTTTTGGAGGCTTTTATTCAAAGCTTCTCTTTGTGCACTCGAACTATTTCAGACCTCAGTTCTCACTATGATTTCAGGCTTCCTGCAACTTTGGATGCTTCAATAAAGTCGGATTTCCTTCCAGACTTCGAACGACTCCACAATGACCTCAAATTAGTACAAATAAACTTCCTTTTCTTTAATGTCTCCTTGAATACTTATGTGTTCCTCGTAGATAGCAGAACAAATTGTTACATACTTTACTACCTTTAGTTGACCTTGGATGGCAAACAAAAATGAACTTCTAAGCAACTCAGATTTGTATAAGAGAGAGACAAGTATTCCTTGTTTTGTAGCTCTTATTGGAGACCTTCACATGAGATGATGATGTTTGAAATTTCTAAGTCTAACACGTTAGAAATCCCTACTGCATTATCTAGTTTAATTTCTCCTACTTGTTAATTCCATTAACAAGTTATTTATAAATATAAATACTGAAATAAACACAAATGCAACATTAACTCATATACAGATCAACAACTGAAATAACTGAGACAATCACATAACGGACACCATTATTTTTGGACAATCGTCCCCAGAAAAACCCAATGCGGGAAAACCAGTGCAACAGATATGAGGGTTTTATTATTATGCAATTTCTGAATACAATTAGGGTGCCAGAATGGCTCACCCAACAAAGAATGTCATCGGTAGTAATACCTCTCCTTGGAGACAAATATTCCAGCTGATCAATCACCAGATGAACGATCCCACGGCAACTACGACAACTCCTTAACTGGATAGCGAAAGCTGCTCCAAGCTTCTCTATTGCTCTCTGTCACTCTGCAGGGACTATGTCACCCTTCCCAGCTCGCCAGCACTTAGTCTGCCTAACGAAAAATCTCCCGGCACTGCCTCTTAGCCCTGCGTCAGCTCTGCTAGCCTCTGCGCAGCTACTGAAGACTCTGCGTCAACCCCTTGGCTCTTTGCGTCAGCTCTCAAACCCTCTGTGTCACCCACACTGGCCTCTTCAGCCTCTGCGTAGCTCCCAGCTCACTCTATGTCAACCTCTCTAGGATCTGCAGTGTCTCTTTGGCACCATCTTTGCCTCTCTGCTATGTATTCTTGGCCTCATGCCGAACTGCCCCTCGCTGCAACAGATCACTAGCTCGATTCTCTCAGCGAAACTCTGCTCCAGAAAATCGAACTGACTGATCAATTTGGTGTATCTCCAATTGACCCTCACGCCTCCTTTTATACTTTTCCTGTTGAGTTTTCAAGAGCCGAAATTAAGTCCCTAATCAACGGCTAAGATTAGATTTGGCTTGATCTATGTCATTTAGAACATTCTCACCCAATTTTATATTAGTACCCACTAATATTTTAATTTTCCTATGTTTAGACTTAGGAACCCCATTAAAAATATTAATTATTTTAATATCTCCCCAACCGAGTGGAATTTCCCCAAACCATTGATGGGCCTTGGAGATCTTATGTGCCTTAGCCTCTCCACCAATTTTCATGGCTAGAGCACATTCGATGCTACCACAAATCAACACTCCCTCTTAGCGCGGAATGTGCTCTAGTAATGCGTCACCATGGAAACATCACACTGATCCTCCACACCGGTACCTGTGCTAATGCTTGGCCTACTGCCTCACATTATCTGCACTGTTGCTTCCTGTACTGTTGCCCACAACACTGCCACTGCCACTACCACTGCTACATCTGTACTGTAACTCCCTCTCAATATGTTGCCATGTTGCCCCTAGCACTGCCACTGCTAACTGCTGCACTGCAACTCAATTACCGAGAAGTAGGTAAATGACTTCTCCCAAATACTGACATCCCAGTCAGTCTAGAAGCCTTGTGAAACTAAAGCTGCCTCTGCTGCTATCTTGTGCTCCCTCTGCTGCCACTACATTGTTGCATACACCTCTGTGCCTCTCGCACTACTGCAACCTCTACTGCGTTGCCTCAGATTTCTACACCCAAGCACTGCCTTGCTGCTCCACGACACTTTGCTCCACCCGAGCCTTGTCATCCTGCTACTGTCGTTATGGACTCCCGTATCCGGATATGATCCAAGAGTTTGGGCACCTCAAGGATCCTGCCCCTAGTTTGTAGTCCTCCTGACTACAACTTGATGTCTCCCCACCTCTTCTCTAGAGGTGCATGAGCACTCATGGCACAATCGTCATCAGTCTCGACTTCTTTCTCCGCCTTAACTAGAGCTTCCTTGGAGTCGGAAGCCTCTCCCTTGTTTTTCTTCCTGGGACACTGGGATGCATAACGTCCCATCTCCCCACAATGGAAGCACTTCACCTTAGAGATGTCCTTCTTCTTCCTCTTCCCTTGTTGTCCCGCAGATGCTAGAGTCGCATCCTCCTCCTCCTCTTTCTTGATTCGACTTCCCTTGCCACTACTCCCTACCTTGGTCATCCGCTTGATCTCTTCTTGGTGAAGAGATGCCCACATCTCCTCCCATTCTGGAAGAGTGGCCCTGCCCAAAATACTTTGGACAAATGTCTCCCACTCCTCGGAGAATGCATTCAAGGTGGTCCTCACCATGAACTCTGGATCCAGTGTAAACCCCACGGAAGTAAGTTGGTCACGAATCTCTTGCAATCTGAGAAGGAAGGGATCTATCTGCTCTCCCTTCTCTATCTGATACGATCGCAACTGATTCTCCAACAACATCTTCCGCTGCACGAAAGTGCCCTAATACAAGGTCGTCAAAGTGTCCCATATCTCCTTTGTTGTGTTCTTCTCAACAATATGTGGTATGACATGATCTTTGACCCCGTCAAGGATCATGCACTTCACCCTCGCCATTGCATCCTCATACTTCTCTTTCTCAGCTTGGTCAACTGGGATAGCCATAGTTCTCAAGGCAAAGTCCTTGATGCGATGTCGATCCAGGACTGCCAGGATCTTGGCCTTCTAGATGACAAAGTTGGAGGCCCCATCCAACCTATCCTGATCCCTTAGTCCGTTCACTGCCATTTTAGCTTCTCTTCTGGACTCTCTCTGAGTTTTGACTTACCTCCTAGAAATCCCCCTCTAAGTCCTGATTTCCCTCTTGGAAATCCTCTGGCCAACTATCGAACCGCTCCTCTCTAATCCTCCTTGCAACTGCAACTTGGATCTGCATTTCTTAGCTAGAAATCCGTCAAGGTAGCGGCTCCCTCTACCTTGGTTTCGTCTCCTTAGGTATTGTTCTATTCTGACAAAACCAACAACCCGCCAGCTTCTCAATCACAATCTACCCACAGCTCCCCAAGCCCTGGCAGCTGAAGACACTGAGCCTTTCAGGCTCTACACAATCCCGGCAACGACGGAATCTGCTCCTCCTGGCCACAGCGTCGATCCTTCCTGGCTGAGAAAGATGACCAGGCACTACGTAGGTTTGATATGCACCTCTCTACCTTTACGCTGACCCTCCTCCTAGCTCGAAATGATGGTGCAAGCCCTCTGCATCACTTCTTCTCTGCTGCTTCTGCTATGGAACAACGCTATCTCTCGGGACAGCTGCTATAGCTGCAAATTCTCCAAATTACTGTTGGTGTCTTCAGTTCTCCTATGATCTACAATGCTCTGATACCATGTTGAAATTTCTAATTCTAACACATTAGATATCCCTATTGCATTATCTGGTTTAATTTCTCTTACTTGTTCATTCCATTAACAAGTTATTTATAAATATAAATACTGAAATAAGCACAAATGTGCCTTAACTCGTATACAGTTCAACAACTGAAATAACTAAGATAATCACACAAGGGACACCATTATTTTTAGACAATCGTCCCCAGAAAAACCCAATGCGGGAAAATCGATGCAACAAATATGAGGGTTTTATTATTATGAAGTTTCTGAATACAACTAGGGTGCCAGAAATGGCTCACCCAACAAAGAATGTCCTCGCAGTAATACCTCTCCTCGGAGACTGATATTCCGGATGATCAATCACTGGATGAACGATCCCACAACAACTACGGCAGCTCCTTAGCTGGACAGCTAAAGCTGCTCCAAGCTTCTCTACTACTTTGTGTCACTCTGCAGGGACTGCGTCACCCTTCCCAGCTCACCAACACTTAGTCTGCCCCACGAAAAATCTCTTGGCATTGCCTCTTGGCCCTGCGTCAACTCTGCTAGCCTCTGCGCAGCTACTGAAGCCTTTGTGTCAGCCCCTTAGTTCTTTGTGTCAGCTCTCAAACCCTCTGCGTCACCCATGCTGGCCTCTTCAACCTCTGCATATCTCCCAGTTGCCTCTGCGTCAACCTCTCCAAGCTCTGCGTTGTCTCTCTGGCACTATCTCTGCCTCTCTGCTATGTATTCTCGGCCTCGTGTCAAACTGCCCCTCGCTGCGACAGATCACTAGTTTGATTCTCTAAGCGAAACCACGCTCCAGAAAATCGAACTAACTGATCAAATTAGTGTATCTCCAACTGACCCTCAAGCCTCTTATACTTTTCTTGTTGAGTCTTCAACACCCAAGATTAAGTCCCTAATCAACAGCTAAGATTAGATTTGACTTGATCTATGTCATTTAAAATATTCTCACCCAGTTTTATATTAATACCCATTAATATTTTAATTTTCCTAAGTTTAGACTTAGGAATCCCATTAAAAATATTAATTATTTTAATATCTCTCCAACCGGGTGGAATTTCCCCAAACCATTTATGGGTCTTGGAGATTTTATGTGCCTTAGCCTCTCCAGTAATTTTCATGGCTAGAGCACATCTGATGCTACCACAAATCAATAGATGATAGCTCACAACTCGATTGAATGATCCAACAATGAGAGTGTGAGGAGGCAGGTCGACTTGATCTTGATGCTAGTTAGCTTAGCATTTGTGGGGCATTTTATCATTACAAATAAATAATAATTTTCCTTCTTTGATTGTCATGAAGAACATGACTTACAAAAATGTATCTTGATCAATATAAGCATGATAAACATGTTGGAAACAAACATAATAAATTGTTTCTCCAAATACAATGATAACAACGGCATTATGAAGACCGATTGTAGTTACATTCTCCAACACAAGGTCATGCTACCCCTATCTTGTAGTTATGGACCTCTTATGCAAAACCATATCCTCTATCAACTCTACCTAAGCATATGGTGCCCAATCCTCTACAAAAGGTAGGATCTATTGCTTTTCATGATCTAGAATGGAAGGCTCATAGAGTTACAGATTCTCTACATTCACCACTGAGTAAATACGCATGTATGGGGGTAGATTAAGTCTCTAGGCATTATCTCCCACCTTTTCCAGTATCTCAAAGGGACCATATTACACTGCCTTGATTTTCTTACCAGGACCCTATAGTTTCTCCTTGTTCCACTGTAACCATACTCTGTCTCCCACCTTGAAGTAATTCGTTGTTATGTGCTAATCATTCTTGGCCCTATATTTTTCTTGTGACTTCTGTAGTGTCTCTTGTACCTATAGATGGATCTACCTAATCTTCTCAACAAATTTTTTTGCCCTTAAGGGAAACCTTATAAGATCCTCCCTCACTCCTTGCTCCTCATATGCAATATCCAAAGGTGAAGGTGGAAAATATCCAATAAAAGTTTCAAATGGGGACATACCAGTAGAAGTATGGACTGCTTAGTTGGAAGAGCGTTGTGTATATACCAAAAATTCATCACAAATCTTCAGATATTTCTGGTTGTAACCCCTAAAAAGTTGCGCTAAAGTCCTATTGACTACTTTTATCTACCCATCTATATGTGGATGTAATGTTGTAGAGCTCTTTAACTTTGTGTCTGTTTTTTCCCACAACAACTGCTACAAAAAACTGCGTCACACCAGAAACCTGCTCTTCGTTGAAGCTTCTGCGTTGCTCCCTCTGACACTAGAAAACTTCGATCTGGAAGTCTTACCTCTTTGTTGACTCACTCATAGAGAGACCTGCCTCGAAAATTTTGCCCTCTTGGCCTAAACTAAGCAATCCTTCTAGGGATTCGATTTGCTGCCTATGCAACACTTCGACCCTCTTCTTCAGTATTGGGTTCTTCCGGCTCTGCTCTCTTGCTTCACCTGTAGCTCCGATACAATGTGAAAATTCGAGAAACCCCGAATCACTACTGCAGCAACTAATTAAGTTTCTTCTATTTGTTAATTACTGAACAAATTATTTACTGCTTCCTACAGCAAATACCGAAACTAATACACTACAGCCTTCACCAATTAATTAATTGTAGAACAAGAATCTGAGCAAGAAAGAAATAAAACACACAAGTGACACCGTTATTTTTGGACCAATGTCCCTAGAAAAACCCAATGCGAGAAAACCAGTGCAGCAACTGAGGGCGTGTATTATTAAGCAATGGTTTTCTAAATACAATCTTTGGATGCCTTGCTGGCTATCCAATATAGGGAATATGACTGACAAAGAGATGAGTGAGATATACCTCACACTATCACTGGTGATCCTGACTGATCCAGCCACAGAATGGCTAGCCCCTTACTACCTCTGCGCAATCACTACATAGGCCATGCATCACAGCTTCTGGGGACTGCGTCACTCCTGCTGATTGTTTTACTTCTGGAACTTCAACTTCTTCCCTCCCGGTCTCACACCCCAGCTTCCGACTTTAGAACTCGACCTCTCCAGCAAAATACGAATCTCCTCTCAGGCTCTACACTGCTTTTGCATCAGCCTATGCTGCCTAACATAGCCTCTGCACTGCCTCTTCCGGATCTCTCTCTGCCTCCTCTGCAATGTATTCCTGAATCAAGAAATTCTCCGACTAGAACTATCCCTGCCCCTCACTGCAAGAAATCACTTCGATCTTCTCTCTAGCAACTACCACGCTGCCCTCTCTGAGAAATTCGATCACTTGATCTCTCTCCAATGTGTTTTCCAAATGCCCATCAAGCCTCCTCTTATAATCCTTTAGTTGAGAACCAACAGCCTAAATTAGATTCTAATCAATGGCTCAGATCATTTTGGTTTGATCCTTGTCTTCTTATAGAAGTTTCACCCACAGTTTGATTAATATCTTTTAATTATTTGAATTTCCTAAGTTTAGACTTAGGCACCCATTAAAAATAATTAATTATTTTAATAAAATTGTCTCCAATTGGAATTTCCCAAAACGATTTCTGGCTATTGTATAATACATGTGTCCAAGCCTCCCTACAAATTTTGAGGCTTAGAGCACATCCGATGCTACTAGAAATCAACAATGGTTGGATCAGGTGGCAAAGAAATGGCACAACAAGCTAGTTGGTGGCTGCAAGGGACTATTGGTTGTCGGCTAAGGACCATCTTGGAGAAAATTCGTCTCCTAGGGATATCACCCACAAAATGGTGGGTAACATCTAGCTCCAATTGGGACGTGATCTCTCGAAGTAGTGGACAAATCTATTCGAACGGGAGGTCACGAGAACTCCAACAATCTCTCAGTTACTGTAGACCTGTTACTTGCACATATAACAGATGGAAAAAAACACAGGGCAGCATGCTTTCGCGTCGTCTCATGATCACACATGCTTGGATTAGACCCATAAAATCGACTCATAGAAATAAACTTTCAAATGTAGTTTTTAAATCTAAGTGCAGCTAATCTATCATAAGAAATATTATATGACATTAGTTTTAATGCAAAACTCAGCATGCAGTGCATCCTATCCTAACATGCATATAGTAAGGGCAATACTAAGAGTAATCATAAAGTCAGTGCAACCAACATATCATGATATCACTATACATATGCCCGCCAATATGATTACTCATGAAACAAAACTCAAAGTGAATGCGGACATAATCACGTGGAGGGTGAAGTGGGTGGGAGGTGGGAAAACATGATCTCCTTTTGATGTACAAAGAAGCCTTAAGAGCAAGGGGATAGGTCAATTTAGAAGTGTTGGGCTTTCCCTCTAAGTACACAAAGATGGAATCAAGGATCACTCTCAAGAACTCCTTATACAATCATTGCTTGAAATATCATGCTTTGAAGATGTCACAAGGTTGTGATGAGAGGGGAGCAAAGGGTGAGGGAAAGGAGTGCAACTAATAGGTTGCTCAATGTGATGGTCACATCAAAGAGGCGAGGTTATGGAGTGATCAAAACCCTGAGGGTGTGTCCAAGAAGGTAAAGTATAATCAATGAGGGGCTCTTTCTTGACACTATACTCAGAAGGGGGAAAGGGCTCGCGTCACTTGAGATCATATGACAAGGGGTGAGGGAATCACTTGATGAAGACTCAAGATGATGAACAATAGAAATGGGAAAAGGGGAAAGTGAAATTTCAACGGGATCCTAAAAATCCAACTCTAGAGGCTCCAGTGATTTGAATATACTCCTGGAATCATAAGGAAGGTGGTATGAGCCTTATTGCCTTCCTCATTATAAGCATCAAAGATTGGGTTTCCCTTAAAAGGATCGTCAATTATTTCCAACTGTCTTTCTTCATGTAAGGGAAAATAATAATTCTCCTTCCCAGGGGTTTCGATGGATATGTCATCGCAAGTAATGCCTGGGAGAAAGGGAAAACTACTCTCAGACTCATCCTCTTTGTCGGTATCATAAATGGGAGCGCAATCAAATTGAGGCCCAACAATTTCCCAATTCTCCTTTTCAATGCGGAAATAGTCTCCAATGTCATCTTTCAAGGAGCTCATGGGATCACCTTCCTCAAGGTTCTCAAAAGGAGAGTCATTAGTCAGCCTCAACTTTACTTTCTATAGCCTCATCATCCTCAATACATGTGTTCTCGAAATCATCTCGTTCATCATGTGGACCCAATGAGGACTCATCTTCTTGCTTGTCAGACAGATCCTCAAGGGTATCCTCATCTTGGTTGGTTGACAAGTGGGACGTCTCTCCTTCCTTCTTCTCTTGAAGAACAATTGCTAAGGTATTTGTTACATGATTTTGGTAATATGCTTCTAGAAGGAGAGTAGTAGTGGGGTTTTCTTTATATTCACATTTCATCTTATGAAGCTTCACCTCTTCTTCATGCGAGCAAAAAAATACTTCATTATAATTACATTCCCTCACTAACCCCCTGCATGACCTACTATATTCATCTATTCTTTCTTGTGTGATTTGGAGGCTTAAACGATCCAACTCTTCATCATCAGGAGGTGTTCCTCTTCTCATCGCCATAGTCTTCCAATTCTATCACTGACATTTTTCCATCATCCTTACCCACAATTGAGTTTTCTTCAATGTCATCCAATTGATTTCCCATTGTGGGACTTTGCGGTTGACTATGACATTTATCATTGATTACGTCAGTCAGAATATTTAGAGCATAGGTTAGGCGAGCAAGGTCAAAGAGGTGACTAGGATCCCCCTTATAGAAATCCCTCACTATGTCGAGTTGTACTTGTTGTGATCTATAAAACCCAAGCATGAGTTCCATATCCATACCTTCCAATACATTTTGATCAGATTTTGCATATTCATTCCCATTCTTTTGCAGTTCTTGAATGTCTTGGTCAGTGAGTTTTGCAAATGTAGAACCAAGTTCAATATTTCTTTACTATAGTCCATTTTCTATGATCTTGCATATTAGGATTGAAATGGAGTTGCCAGGGTGAATTAAAGTGCCTTGATAGATGCTTGCTTCACCCTACAAGCATTAACTTTAAAGCTTAATGAAGAACTAGGGCTTCATTCTTCCAACGAAGTCGCCAATAATGATATGTCAATATGTCGTATAGGGAACACACATTTCGTGTCCCCAGCAACGACGCCAAAATGTTATCGCTCAAACTAGCAGGGGGTCCTAAAGGGGCATTTCCTAGGTCAAGAGCAACAATGAAGCTAAAGCCCACTGTCACCACAACTAAAACTTCCTACTCTTTATGGACTTTCACCGATGGGAGGAAACCCGATATATGGAGAATCACTTATGAAGGATAGATCAACTAAAATGGATGTGAAGTGATCTTAGGGACCCTTTCCTATGGGAGGCTCAAAAAAGGGATTTCCTTACTTCTTAAGCAAGGTACAAAGCTTTCTAGGAAAAGAGGATGAGGATTTGAGGGCTAGGTATAAGAAGTGTGCATTGTAAAGGAGCTTCCCAATCCCTAAAATCCCTATGGAACTTGGTTTCCCATGTGGTTTTTGAAGAATTAATTTTTATGAGGTATGGGACTGTTGTCGCACAGAATGTCGAGGCACCACGACAACGGCTCAAATCGGGGGTTGTGACCCTGATCCCTTCTTCTCCCTACGCTGCTTAACCTGCAACACATTCCATTCTCCTTTGCGTGTTGTCATCATCGTTCTCCTGTCGAACTTCCTTGCCGCTGCCAAACCTGCAAAAACAATTTGATTTCCTTTGTTTTGCTCCCTTTACTATGTTTTGATATGCGTTAGGTTTAGATTTAAATTTTTTTATTTAACATAGTTCGAATTATTTTTTAGCTTTTCATTTTAATTTTGTTTTGATTTTTTTATTTATTTTTGTTTTGGTTTTAAATTTAAAAAGAAAACTTAAACATTTTGATTTTATATTCTTTTTAGTGTGTGACTTTGATCGAATCTTTTTTATTTTATTTTTTGCCTTTACTTTTGGTTTTGATCTCTTTATGACTCTTTTTTTATTTAAAAACAAAATTTTAAAAAAAGTTTTCATTTCCATTTTTATTTTTAATGTGAGTTTGAGACTTCAAAAAAACCTTAAGATAATTTTTTACATTAAAAGATTTTAAATTTTTTTATGTGGCCTTTGGCCCATTAAAAAAATTTAAAAGTTATTAAATCTTTTAGATTTGTTTTACCTTGGTCACATTAAAAAAAATCTTACTTAATCATTGGCCACATGAAACTTAGCACATCGAAGAATTTTTCCTAAGAAATAATTACACTGTTAATCTAAAGTTCCTTCTTGGTGTCTTTTTATGTTAAGGATAAAATATCTAAAAAAAAAACTTTTGTGGTATTAAACATTTCAACTTCTCAATAGTCAAACACACTTAATTTTTTCGCATCTAAAGATTGACTATAGGAAAGCGACAAATTTTCCTAGATTTGGGTCACTAAGCACAAATCATTTTAAATCTAGGATTGTGAATTGTTTAGCATTTAAATTTCAAGTTTTTTTCGAAGTATTTAGATCTCTAAAAATTTAATTGTTAGAATATTTTGCATCTATTGAAATTGATCGTCATATTAATTGCTTGAATATTCGATGTTCATTGCATGTTAAA
The DNA here is from genome assembly GCA_000404065.3 of Pinus taeda. NCBI lineage: Eukaryota > Viridiplantae > Streptophyta > Pinopsida > Pinales > Pinaceae > Pinus > Pinus taeda. The sequence goes on from APFE030182289.1 coordinate 128,295, forward strand.
TATTTTGTGAATATTTCAAGTAATTATTAAAGTACTCTGTCGTGGAATTGTAATGAATTGCATATTTTTTTGTTTCCTAAGCAAAGTATTTTTTGAGCATCTTTTGGCATTGATATTAAATTGTAAAGAAGTTTTTTGTTTTCTTTGAACTATAATTATATCAAAAAGATTTGAAGTAAGCTTGTGGTTTAATTGTGATATTTTAAGGGGTTTATCTTTAAGTCTTCATCCAGTAAAGTGAACTTTTCATTTTGGTGATTAAGGGCTTTTGCAACACAATAATTTCTGATCCTCAAGTCTAACTTCATCTCATCATCTCGTGCACTTGCATTTTAAGTTAGTTAGGCATAACTAAAATTTACTTCCAAGCATAAGTTTGGTCGGTAGAGAGATAGATATCCATCCATCTTTGCTTGAGAACCCTGCTTTTAATAGTACTTAAAACGGTGACCTTGCAGTCGTCAGAGCCACAACTCTCTGCAACGCCGGAGGCACTGGATATGTTAGATTTTCAGGAAAGGTATCGTTAATCACACCTTATTGTGCTTCACCTTATCTTCTCTCAGCCAATTGCTATGAAATCAGGCTCAACACAGAAAGGATTTAGATAGACATTTAACTAAAATTAACCAAGATTCTTGCATCTCACGTTAGTTTTAGGATCCGCATTTCATATAAGACAGACATTCATCTAAGCAGCAGTTGCTAATCGATTAATTGGTCTTCATTTCCCTAGCAAGATTGTTAAATCCATAAGGCACTGGTATTAATCGTTTAAATTTAATCAAATCTTGTAAGTCTTGCTAAATTTTAATCAAGTACTTGATCACTTCACTGTGCCTCCCAAACTGGTTGGTTCCCAACTAGTTCTCTTTCATTCCATTTCCATAGCGTCTACCCCCCTTAGCCTGCTATAGGGAGACAACTTAAACAGAGAGATTGGGATCAAGGTGACACCCCCCAATCTAAGCCGTTGTCGTGGAGCCTAGACATTTTGTGCGACAACAGGGACCACACGGGACCAAGTGGACCCAAGCTAGGTCAAGAGGAGGGAGTTTAGCAACCAATGATGAACTTAACCTAGACAAGGAGCAGAAGGGGATCAAAGAAATGATTTTCACTTAAAGATGCAGAAAAATCCCTATGAGGAACTAGCCTAGGGAAACTTAGGGCAAAAACCAATCTCAAGGCTAGGGCTTGGGATACCTCACAAGCCCACCGTCAGAATTTCCTCAAATTTGGAGAAGGCCTAAGAGACACCCAGCGCAGTAGAGGCCAAGAGATCGAAGTTTTTCTATGGGTGGTTTGTTGGGAAAGTGATGCCATAGGAGCCCTAATGTGGCTAGACCTAGAATAAAGAAGGAGAGGTGAAGAAAAATGGTTCTTTTAAGTGATCACCTTATGGTAGGCCAGTGCCTAATCCTTTGGGGAGATTGGAATCAAGAAGAATATGAGAATGGACTTCGTTTCTAGGTCAAGGAGGCTTCAAGATCAACTTCGCTTGTCATTAGGGCAAAGGAGAGTGACCTTAAAAGCTTTTATACTTCGTTTTGCAAGATGAGATGACTTATCAAGATAAATTCAACCATAGAATTATCCCAAGGAAAATTCGTTCAACATAAATGGCCTGTACATAGAAAGATGCTATATAGAAACATAATTCCACAATTTCGCAGTAAATGCATGCAGCAATTAGCTCTAGTATAGCGAAAATCCCATCATCAATGCATGTGACAAAGTAAAAGAAAGAATAACATTAAATTTTGAACTTACATGTAAGAGAATATATCCAACCATCAACAAATTGCTAATCAAGAAGCTCCAAGACAAGAAGATATAATCCAAACATCAAAATTCATCCATGCTCCAAAATTTCGTCCACCAAGAAGGAATAGCGAAAATCTCTAGAGAGATACAAGTCCAAACCAAGTGATGATGAGAAATGAACTCTCATCATTTGTATTTATACACTCCTAATGAGTTCAATTTAGCTATTTCAGCCTACATTAGCCCCTAAAATAAAAATAATGTGCAAATAACTAACTTTTGATGACAAGCCCACCAAACTAGCTCATAAACAAAATAACAAGCCTCTCAAAAAGTTGAATGATCAATAATACATGACGTTGGGCCCTCTAACAAGCCTAATGAAGTCCATAAGTGCCATAATGATGAATAAGACTCCCAAAAGTAATGGACAAGGGGTTGGCCCCTTGTTCTCCACATAATAAACCTGTAGTGCTCCCAATGGGTGCGAGGGCACACAAGTGACCTCATGGGTCTCCAAGTAAGTCAAATATGCTTGTATACCATCTGTAAAGGCTCAGATGATGGTGTAAGTTATGCCACATTAGCATACAAGTCCTGGGTCATCTACCAAGTGCATGGTACAACTGTGGGGTTCGCTGGGCAAAGGTGAAACAAGGTGCATCTTCCTCATCTAATAGGTGAACCTAGAGCAACCTATGAACATCCCTGGGGATCCATGGAGTGTTGTCTATTGCTATTGAGGCCCATGGCTCTCAACACACACCCTACATGTGCCAATGTAGCCATCTGGAGGGTTAGGACCCCGTATAGAGAGACCCAACCCAAAATGGAGACCACTTGCAATCCTGCATAAGATCCAATGCATCCCCTGGCCTTCCAATACAAAAAGTCATCAATAAAATCGAGTAAAAGAGCTTACAAAAACACGGACAATAGGTGGGAACTTCATAATGGCATGCCCTTCCATAATGGGCTTTAGCATGTCTTAATGTCTCCAAATGGGGTTAACTAAGTATCCGATTACATAGTTTATACTTCTAAAGGGGATAGTATGTACAAGGTACATCCTTTAAAGGTTGGTGGCATGTGATAAAGAGATGAATGGAGTAGGAGATGAAAGGGGCAGCCCTGGGCCACTTGCTGCGGTACAAGGGTAGCTAATAAAAAGAGAAGCCCACACTTGGGTATATAAGATATAGGAGGGAGAAATTGTGGTACATGAGGTGCCCCAGTGTTGATTTCTTCACCCTTCTTTACATGCCTTTTTCTTTTTATACGCCAGGGGTTGGGACAATCATGGATTTCTGAATGATAAAGGAGGCTCATCTAGGGCATGTAGGAACCAGAGTGATGGCCATGATGATGGGGTAGAGCTCATGTATTGGCTTTTTCCCACGTGCTAAATGTGTTTGTCCCGACCATCTTTTGCATTTTGTGGTACATTTTCCTGTTGAATGTGGTCAATTATGTTTTTACTTTTCTTTTCAGCTGCATCAACCTTTGGGGCATCATTACAGGCCCGACCCAATGTGTGGGCAAGGGGAAGGGGAAGGCTAGCCCTATGTGGACCCAGGTGGGAGAAATGATGAATGGGGTTATAATGAGTGGAAGAAGGGTGATATATATGGATGAGAGAGTGGGACCACACAACCAAAATCAGGGTTTCCCATGTAGTACCATCCCTAAAGCCGAAGGGTTAGTAAAAGAGATCCCATGGGACTAGGGTCCAAGGTTAACAACCAAAATAGGTCTACGGGACAAGAGCACAGACCTAGCCCACTCTTTCTGTCGAATCCCCCCATTAATCCATGCCCAAAAGTGTCCATGATAAGCAAACTACAATACTCAATTACCAAATGCCAAAACATACATTTGGGTTCGGTTTGGGAGACCCACCTTCAAGCATACAATCATGACAGATAGGTCAAGGACCACATGGTTGGCTCAAGTGGTGGAGAAATGGCACAATGAGCTACTTGGTCTCTGCAAGGGGTTGCTCATTGCCAGTTGAGGACCATCTTGGAGAAATTTTTTTCTCATAGGGATATCACCCACAAAATGGTGGGTAACAGACCTAATGCAAAGCCTCACTAGGCAACCTAGGCCTTACGGAAACAAAGAGATCAAACACCATTGTCACCTCAGTGGCCTCTCTCTAGCGTTTTAGTGGTGGATGTTATCCCCACGAGGTAGAATTCCCTAAAGAAATCACTAATGAGATATTCAACAAGCAAAGGCTCAATGGTGATATGAGGCCTAACGCTAATAGAAGAAGGTGCTAGCAAAGCCTTGATGGCCATGATAAGAGATGCAATCAATCAAGCACACTTTCCACCAATTCCAATAGACAAGAAGAGGGTTGCCACAAACTAGGGTGTTATTGATAGGAAGCTTTACATCTTGCAAAAGCATATAGGAGCTAAGAAATAGCCTCTAAGAGATGTATTCAGTAAAGTATAAAAGGCTATCAAGGGATAAAGCCATGGAAAAGGAAATTTTTAGAGTTTTAAATGGTTTAAGATGCATAAAACAGCAAGCTAAAGCCTAAGACTAGATGTCAATCCTATATTTTAGGATAAAGCTACAATAAATGATAGATTTTGTCCTTTTAACTTATTCAATGCAACTTTTATCAATAGAACAATAACATATAGATGCAAATTTACCATAACATGCAAAGTTAAACCAAAGCCTAACCCTAGTCACCAAGAAATAAGGAAGAGAAATTTAAGGATGATCACAATAGAAAATTTTTGGGGTGAATTTTCGCTCTTGGGCGAAATTAAGGGGATTTAAATTTTTATTGGGCAAACTTTTTGTATCATAGTACATCATTAGAAATCGCCCCAAATTTATTTTATAAAAAAATAGGTATGGAGGTTAGCCACCTTAATTTAAGGGAGAGAGGAAAAAAATCAATTTATCCCTTGAAATTAGAAGCTACGACCTTTCATTCGCACCAATTTGCAAGAATATGTATTTATGATAGCTTTTTTCTCTCCCCATTTGGTGTAAAATAAGTTTCTTGCTTTCATTTGCCCCTATTTCATGGTATTGGGATTAATTTGGAGAAAATGGCCCTCATTTTTTGGAACAAATAGTCACAAAAGAATAATTCATCCCTATTTAAAAATTATTTCCATGTCTATTTAAAGATCCAATAGTGTTCTTGCCATCTTCGAAGTTTGCATCTGTTTAGTCACAATCATATCTAATGCATGAGGATTGTTCACAGAGTTGTGGAATTTGAATTAAGTCAAGACTCACCACACAGTGTTACAGGGTTGTTCGCAAAGTAGTGGAATTTGAATTAAAAAGTTAAGACTTGGAACATAGTGTTACAGGTAACTATGTATTTGTTCTAGTGTAGCACGACTCTTATAAGACCCGTGAGTACTCACGGGTCTTGACGAGTTCTATAACAAGACGTGTCACTCGCATAAGACCCGCGGTCTCTACTTGTACTCGTCCAAACCTGCATAGAACCTGTCTACTCGTATTGAACCTGTGAAGACCCGCATACGACACCATAGGACCCGAATAAGACCTATGGACCCACTCAAAATTCATATTTTAAAAAGAAAATTGAGATCATATTTTTTTAGGATTTTTTGTATTTTGCCAAGTCTTATACGGGTCATTCCCGAGTCTTATACAAGTCACCAAGCCAATAGCCAAACGAGTCTTATATGAGTACGAGCCGTGCAACATTGATTTATTCTACATTCCAATTCCTCTTGTGTGCTCTCCCTTTTCCTCTTAATTTTTTTTTTTTCATTTTTGGGAACCATAACAATTTTTGATTGATAAAGTAATGGGTTTTGGTAATAAAATAAGTATGGTTGATTATCTCTACTCATTACAAATTAAAATCCATGATGTTCAAAAACAAATTGGCTTTTATCATCAAGTGCATCTAATGAGTAGTGATTTTCTAGTCCAGTGGCTTCCATCTCTTTTTTTGTTCACCACAATTCAACAAAGTGGGTAGATAAGAATAGATTTAAGGGATGACCTACTTAGCTGTAATGTTTACGAGATCCAACAAATTCAAAGCCATTCAATATTCAACTAAAAGAAATAGCTAGAGAGGAGAAAAATCTAGATCGAAAAGAAACAGAGAGGTAGAAAACCTAGATCAAAAATATAGATGGAGAATAACTTGTATTTATCAAAATAAAAGACAGAAATATGTACCTTTCTCTGCGATGTACACACAAATCCAAGTTTATTAGAAAATTTTACATGATAACTAGGCCAAAATAAAACTAATTATAATATCATGTTCTAATACTAATAATTCAGGTGAATAGCTTACTCAAAAAAATGAAGTCCATTTGTGTTGTAGCAACATTCACCAGAACCAAAGCAATTACTACTACTACCTAATTTCACCATATTGTAGCTTGTATGATTGCTGTAGAATGCAATGAATAAGGGAACATGAAAAAGGTTTTCCTATTCCCTTGAGGGTTTTTCTTACTGTATATGCATATGCTCAGATTCAAATCTTGAAACATTCATTTACTTTATATATATACATACGTCTAACTCTCGACTAATAAACACAATTTTATAACATGAAAACTTGTCGATGCTAATAGTTATGTTGATTGGTTAGTAAATATATCTAGAGTAGTGAATACATTTGGTTAGTAATAAATGGTTAATTGGTTAGTAAATATATTTGGTTAGTAATAATTTTTTTACTAAATATATTTAGATTTGTATTTGTATCTTCTCATACATTTATTTTTCTTACTGTATAACCTCAGATTCAAATCTTGAAACATTCATTTGCTTTATATATATGCATAAGTCCAACTCTCGACTAATAAACTCAGTTTTATATCATGAAAACTTGTTGAAGCTAATAGTTATGTTAATTAGTTAGTAAATATATTTAGATTAGTCAATATATTTGGTTAGTAATAAATGGTTAATTGGTTAGTAAATAGATATGGTTAGTAATTAATTTTTTACTAAAGATATATAGATTTGAATTTGTATCTTTTCATACTTAATTTATTTTTCTTATTGCATATGCTCATATTCAAATCTTGAAGCATTCATGTGCTTTATATATATACATAAGTCCAACTCTCGACTAATAAAGACAGTTTTATATTATGAAAACTTGTCAAGGGTAATAGTTATGTTAATTGGTTAGTAAATATATTTAGATTAATAAATATATTTGGTTAGTAATAAATGGTTAATTGGTTGGTAAATATATTTGACTAGTAATAATTTTTTTACTAAATATATTTGTATTTAGATTTGTATCTTCTCATACTTAATTTAGATTTAGATTTCTTTGGTTCAACATCACACACCTTTGGGGGAGCCTCTCCAACTAGTTTCCCCTTGGGATGTAATAAGACCTTTGTGGTAGAGTGCCTCTCCAACTAGTTTCCTCTCGGGATGTAATAAGACCTTTGTGGTAAAACATGATATGAAAATGCAAAAAGATTTGTAGTAGTGTATAATAAGAACCTAGAGCAACATTACCCATGATTTTTCTTTTCCCAAACATGGAAAATTAGTAGATTATAGTTTAACTAAATATTTTTCTTATTATTATATATGTTTCTATACATTATCAAGGAATCGCCAATAATTTACAACGTTTTTCTAATGTTTCAGAAGATTAGCCAAGAATTTGCATTACTTTATAACCTAGTGAAAAATTCGCCAAGATTTAACAAAATTTTATAATTTAGTGGAAGATTCGCCAAAAACTCACATATGTATATTATATTATTGAAAAAATAGCCTATACATTTTTCTATATGCCATGGGGATTCACCCATTTATTATACATATAAATTTGGGGGTTTTCTTAAAATTTTCTCTAACGATCACCACAACTAGACTAGCGCCTTCTCTCAACTAGGTAATGGAGTCTATTAGGACAAGGTCTATCATAAAAGGCCTTGGATGAAGGAGGTGGAAGAATAATTTTATTCTCCTAGAAATCTAGCAACTTCTCTACATGGGGAGATTTAAAGTCAAGGGATGCATAAACCAAGTTCCCTTGATGGATTCTTGCAAAACAAATTTAGATACCATAATGAATCAAAAGATTTCAAGAAAGATATTGCACTTTTTAATATGGCACAAATAAAAACCCTAATTTCAACAAATATAGCATGCACAATGGAAGATAATAACAATAAACTTAAACAATTTCCACAAGAATCACTTCATCAATCCCTGACAAATCTCCCCATGCAAAAATATCCTTCCCAAGAGAAAAGCACAAGAGAACTAGTGTGCTTCTTAAGAAAAAGAGAAGTGAGTCAATGTGTGATGAAACAAATGAAAGTGACTTTCATCTATTTATATGAGGGAAACCAAGTCATTTTTTATAATTTTACAAGTAAAAGCCCTAAAAGTTTGCTTGAGCCTTCAACTAGGCCTAAAGGTCACAAGTCGACCTTAAGATAGCTTTAAAACATAATAAATACATCAGATCTCCCCAATGTGTGGGAATAAATGCTCTCCATCATCACGTCACCCTCCTAGAATGGACAATCTCCATCAAGCAAGTGATAAAGTGGTCCATAAGTGCTCCTCACTCCAAGGAAATCATCAAAGTGCATGGGTATTGTTACCACAAAATCTAGCAAGCCTGGTGCAAAGCCCCACTAAACAACATGGGTCTTGTTGACCCTACCGCCTATACCTACCTACAAGTCAGTGAGAAAAGCCTTCAACCCCACAAGGTGTGGTTGGTGGCAGTGAACTCAGAGAAGGGGATGTCACACTAATCCCGACTCTCTCTGTTTGAGCTATCTCCTAGGTTAGCTAAGGGGGGTGGTCCCTAATGAAAAGTTACGTTAAAAGATGTGAGTTTCTGGGAGAGTATTATAGTGAAAATGGATTACTTTTAAGGATTTATGAGTAAATATGAAGTGAGCAACTTGAAATAACAATGTCAGTCATTAATATGATTAAAAAACCATAAAGCCAGTGCCTTATAAGGACTTTGCTCAACAATTAAAGATATATTTGCTCAAAGTAAAATGCAATGCTCTCAAAAGAAAAAACAAAGTCACCCTGAAATGTAAATAAGAATTGTTAGCACAAGATATGTAAGATACAAAATGCTTTTGAGATAATCAATTTTATAAATCAAAACATGTGAAACATATCTTGCCAAAACCCAAAAATTAGTAATTAACTTGGAAATGTAAAAGAAAGGAAGTGCTAAACCAAGACATCAATATGCAATTAGAATTGAAACGTGAAAAGAAAACACTTGTTTGAAATGTGATTACAATACTTACTTTTGGAATACACTTTGCATATGAAAACTCAAACCATCAAGAGACAAGTAAAATAAATGTAATGGAAAGTGCTCTTGGTTAATTTTATTAATTAGCTCTACAACAAGATTACAATTTAACTCTTCAATTCTCAGAACTCACCCTCGCCCAATGATATGGATCTCACAGTGAAGAGTCAATAGAGGAGTATAGGATCCCTAAGATGTCTACTTCAACCAACTTATGTTGGAGGTAAAATTTTAATGGAGTTTGGGGCCTTCCTACACTAAAATACCTAGATGAAATGCAAATTGTGTTAATTCCCCAAATTAAAATAATGATACATGCAAATGCTTCAAAGAGATTGATTTGCAATGCTTGAAAATGAAATAGTGTTCAACATAAGTTGCAATTATAACTTCAATTGGAGGAATAAAATTAGCTTACAAGTGTTGCATGTGTTTCATCAATGAATTAAAATGATACAAGTAATTTGCTTGAAAGTAAAATTTGTTTCAAATAGGCAATGACAATAAATTGCTCCAATATTCAAGATAACAATGTAGCATAAAATTGAAGCATGTTTTTAAGTGCTCATGAAACAATTTACCAAGGTAAATGGAAACGAATCAAAGTTTGTTAAGAATATAAAATGCTTGCATGTAAAGGAGGAATTGCCCAAAGTAAAGTGTAAGCTTGTAGCTCCAAGCAACAATGAGAAAGAAAATGCAAAACTCAAATGAAATTGTAACAAACTTTAACTTAATGAAATGTGATAGTGAGTTTGTGTTAATTCCCAATTAAAGCATGCATGTAAGTGAATGAAGTATGAAAGCTTAAACCATGCAAATGTCAATCCACCCAAGAGAAGCCTCTTTCTAAATGGGGAGATAGGATACCATGGGAGAATTCCCAAGCTCCCACAAGCAAGTTAGATCTTTTATTAATATTACAATGAAAAGAGGGCCCTTAAAAGTTCTCAACTATACTTCTAGGAGAGTCTTCACAGTAATTGCTTGAAACTTGGACACTAGACCTCTTTTCATGAGAAAGTAGTGACAAGATCTCACAAAACTTATGCAAGGGAAACAAAGTGTGAGTTTCCTCCAAATGCCCACGACGTAGAGAGGAAAATGGGCAGCCCTCTAGTGAACTCGATTTGGCCAAAATAAGTCTCAAAATGGCTCACGACATCCTTGGAAATCGAACCCCCAACACTTCCCAAAGGTCCTACAAACACTTGTTAAATGTTGTAGGAAGTTGCTCTTCAAAATCTGTAACACGAGAGTTAGCAAACAATCCAAACAATCGCTGCAAAATAAGTTAAGTATTAATGGAAAAATCAGCAAGTTAAAACGTATATGTACAATTATAATTTACAAAAGGCTAAGCTAAAGAGTGAGAGTAAACTCTTGTCTTTGCTTAGCCATTTTCAGGATCTTAGATAGCAAATGAAAAAATGAAGTACAATGTTATTTAAAAGAGATTTAAATTTAGAAGTTCTCGGCTTGTAAACAAGCTATGTGCTAAAGTCCCTGCAAAACCACTTTGTAAGATAAGACTATGAAGGTTCAAAGAACAAATGAGAGCTCCTTTAAGAATGTATCAAGAGTGGGTTGGTCTCTCCAAAGACTTCCCCTCACGCTTGATTTTATAATGCCAACTAGATGTTCCATCTACAAAACTTCAATCAAGAATTAGTTCCATATAGATTTAGCAATAAACAATGATAAGAAACTCTAAAGATTTATTTAAAACCAACTAGAGCATTCTATAACTAGAGAATACTTCTAAATCAAATGTCAATGCAAGATAGCTCTACATCAACAAATCTACAAGAGCATATGCAAGTAAATTAGATCAAAGCATGAGTAAAAGAAATTATACCAATGCTCAACAATTCATCAAACTCGAAAAGTAAAAACACCTCATGAATGAAACCCCAAAGTCTTTATTGATATTTTTGACAGTGTACAAGGCAGCAGTGCTTCCGCAAGCACAATAGCTAGTAACAATATTATACAATGTGAGGGTCCATGGCTCTATTTTATAGAGAGTTGGGAGCAAATCCCAATGAAGAATGGCAATGTCAAATGGCATTGGAGCCAATCCCAATGTAGAAGTGATTAAACAAGTGGCATGAGGTGACAATCTTAAAGAGAAATTCGAATTTGTTGAAAGGAGCTCTAATGCCAAGTGTAAAAATCGAATTCTGGCAAGTGGACATCATTTTCTTCTTCCCTTATGTGCCAAATTCAAATTTTATTATGGAATGACAAGTGTATATGGGTGGTAACCCATGTGGGGACAATTTCCCACAAAAATATCCACCAAATATTCTCCCAAATCCTCCCAAATGTCCATTAACTTTACAAATTCGAATTTCCAAGTAAGCAGCTTTCTCCTTTAATGCTAGAAATTCGATTTTATTTGAGCATATGTCATTTTCTTGATTTTAGGAATCCACATCACCTTGGAAATTCACTTTAACTCCCCCATAATTTTCACCTCATTTCCACAACATTTAGCATGTGTGGCTATTTATTTTTCTCCATTTATTTAATTTCTGGCTTAATTATTTGTCGGATTTCCCACTAAACTTATGAAAAGTGGGGTTTGAGGGTTTAAAACACATTTCTAACCCCTCAAAGTGTGTCATAGTAGAAAGTTGAGGATGAGAGATGTAACTTTGATTACTCATACCCCATACAACTTCTCTAGACTACACTTATTACAATTTAAATACAATTTTATTTGCAATTTTTGACCTGCGGGAAATCTAAAAAAAATAAAAAACGACTACCTAGACTTCACCAAATTCCACGAAATTTTTTGTGTGATCTAGTATGATAATATACATCAACTCTAGACACTAAGAAGTGTCAGGGGCTCAACCTTCAAACCGTCACCCCGGCTTTGAGGTAAAACGTGAGTGAGAAAAACCTAGAAAATTATTCGCCTCTGAAAAAGAAGGGATAATTAACGAGATGAAAAAAACACTCCAAGGTGTACTCATTTGTTGATAAAGTCCCAACATCCTAGGCATGTTACAGACTCAAAAACTCATCATTACTAGTATCACTTATTACAATTCCTCGCAGGGTGTGGAATTTGGGTACAAGAAAGATGATGAGAAGATAGAAGTAGACTTAAAAAACTCTGTTGACTGACAATATCTAATGGTACAAGTGTCCTCTTGATCATCCTTGGGTATGGAATTTTCATATAATCATCAGGTGCCACTCCAATGGTCAACAGGTCTTATGGCAACAAAAGATCGGCCACCCTTGTCACCTCAATGGCTTCTCTCGCTGTTTAGTCGTGAAATTAATCGCACAACGGAGGCTCACTACAGAAGATCACTATCAAGGTATTCAATTAAGAGGGGCTCAATGGTGATGAAAAGTCTAAGGATTGAAGGATAGGTACCAGTAAACCCTTGTGAAGCTAAGATCAAAGTTGCCTAAAGTTCAAGTAGACTTCCCTAAAACCTTTATAATTTAAAACAGAACTATTATAAGTTAGGATTTGTAAGATATGCAGATTTATGGCACACAATGGCATATAATAGCTCTAGAAAATAGCCTATAAAGGATAAAATCAACAAAAGACCAATAGCTACAAAAGAGGTAAGCTAGGGCTAAGTAAACAATATTTTTAAATGGCGGAAATTGCATATGACAACAATAAATACCATGACATGAGCACTAATTTTGGGGTTAAAACATGAGATTAATGATATATTTTGTCTTTATTATTTATTAAATGCAACATCTTCCAGTAGGGCAATAACATATGGACACAAGATTGCTACAAAATGTTGATTTTAAGTTGAACCTAACCCTAATTACCATAAAATTAAAGAGAAATTTACAATGATCAATGTTAGTTATTGTAGCATCGAATGTGTTCTAGCCATGAAATTTGTTGGAGAGGCTAAAATGCATGAGATCTCCAAATACCAGAAATAATTTCTGGAAATTCTACATATAAATGACTCAATTAGATTATTAACCAAATTTTTAATGTTTCCTAAGTCTAAACTTAGGAAAATTGGTTAATTAATCAGAATTAATTAAGTCAAGGTGAGAATTCTCTAGAAGCTCACACAGATCAATCCAGAAATGATATGAGCCATCGATTAAGATTTAATCTTGGTCATTGGAGTCCCAATAAGAAGATATAGGAAGGGATAGATGTGATGATGGAGAGCACACCAGAGTCACTTGGAGAATTTTATTTTCCAAAGTAGTAGCAGTCAGTGGCCAAAGAGTTCGAGCTTCAGTGAGGAAGCAGAGACAATGATCTAGAGGAAGTTTTCTAGATCCGGAGTGGCAGCAACAAGGACACAGAGTTATTCCCAATGAGGTAACACAGAGGACAATGCAGTTGCTTCAGAAAAGCAATTCGATTTGGCAGGAGGAAAATTGATTCAGCTTCCAGAGGTCGGGAAAGTCTCCCATAGGGTCGGAGAATCCATTTCATCAGCAGAGACAGGAAAAACGACTTCATCAGAAGAAATTTCGTACTTAGACATCCAAGGGTCTACGCAAGCACTACGCAAACGCTGACGCACAGGGTCCAGGAGGACGAACTTCTGAAAGGAAGTTGCGCCAGGGTTGCTTGTGGAAGAAGGGAAATTCTCTTAAATAATTTTGGCCAAATTCTTTTGATATTTGGATTGTCAGTTGGGCATCCATAGATTGTACTCAGATTTCACTAATGTTTAATAATAAAAACCCTAATCTGTTGCACCAGTTTTTTCCGGGGACATTTGTCCAAAAGTAACAGTGTCATTTTTATTATGTGTGTGCTAGTGTTTTCTCAGTTCCCGCACTATTATTTCTGCAGTATTCTATTTGTGAATGTTGTAATGTGATTTATTCAGTATTTGTCGTGGCAAATAAATTGTTAAAATTAATTAAAATTAAAAGAATAATTTCCAGTTGCTGCAATAGGATTCCAATTTTGGAATTTTCACATGGTATCAGAGCGTGAGTGACCAGCCGGGAAGCTCAGAAGCGAAGGAAAGAATTTTGTTGCTCAGAGGGAGTAGTAGGCCGAAATACTTAGAAGCAGCGCAGTTGCTCAAACAGGCAGGCCGAATTAATTGGGTAGGAGTTTGATTTTCAGTTGCAAGGTTGTAGAAAAGTCAAGTTGCCCAGGTTAGTGATTGCAGCAGTCAGAGGGAGCAACAACAACTAAGATTTTCGCTTAGTAGATTCCTTGGTTGGACGCAGAGGGTTTTGACTTCGAGTCTTAGAAGTTCAATTTTTCCAGGAAGATTGGCAGTAGTAACTAGCATATCTGTGCATTCCAGAAGGGAGTGCGAGTAGCAGAGCAGCAACCAAGCAAAGGGAAAGAGGGAGTTTTTGACTTGATCAGAGATGGCCACAACAGGGCTAAGAGATCAGGATAGGTTGGATGGAGCTTCCCACTACGTCATCTAGAAGGCTAGGATGTCCTTCCTTCTAGATGAATATGACCTGAAATCCTACATAGATAATGTAGTGGTAGTTCCCCAAAATGCAGACCAACTCAAGGAATACAGGAAGGAAATGGCAAAGGCAAAGCAATTGATCTTGGATGGAGTCAAGATCATATAGTCTCACATATAGCAGCCAAGGGAACAGCCAAAGAGATGTGGGATGCTCTCTACACGTTATACCAGGGTAGTTCCGAGCAATGGAAGATGTTCCTGGAAGAAAAGTAGAGACGCATCAAGCTGCAGAAGGGGGAAGGCATAAATCCCTTCCTAACCAGGATTCAGGAGTTTCGAGACCAACTTGCCACTGTTGGGGCAGCACCTCAACCTTCAGAGCTAGTACGGTTGGCACTAAATAGTGTCTTAAAGGATTGACAAGTCTTCATGCAAAGTATATTGGGAAGAGACACGCTACCAGGATGGGACAGAATGCGGACTGACTTATAGCAGGAGGAGTTGAGGCAAGCTCTTCTAAAGAGCTCCATCAGTGGGAACAGTAGCAGCAGATCAAAGGGTGTGGAGGAGGAGGAGAATGTGGCCCTCGCATCAAACGGTTAGAGTCAAGGGCAGGGGGAGCAGAAGAAAAAGAAGGACCTATGTAAGGTGATGTGCTTCAGGTGCAGCAAGTTTGGCCACAACAATACCTAGTGTCCTCTTAGGATGAAGGACAAGCAGGAGAAGCAGGACTAGGCGGCAGCACATGCTGAGATAGATAGGTTGTCCACCAAATTGGAGGAAGACTTTGCAATGATGGTAGCCATATCTCCAGGAGTGAGGTGGGGTAACTTCGAGTTATAGCATTAGAGAGCTACAGAGATTGGGCAGGGTCCTTGAGGAGTCCACCTCATGGATCATTACCTGGCTACGGAGGGCCCACAGAATTCAATAGCAGGATAGATCAGTGGCAGTTGGTATAGTCAGTACCAGAGTGACAGTTGCAAACTAGTAGCAATCAGATGTCGAGGAGCACAGTGTAGTGTTGACAACAGAGCAGGTGGCTCATTTCAGAGTTAGCATCAACACAGATTCTTTAGCGAAAGTGCAGAGGCTAGTAGTAGTCAGGACTCAAGAGGCAGATGCATCATACTGAACACAGTTGATTCAGTATTTTAGATGCTTCTCAGTTGCAGCAGCAACAGATGAGAGGGAGTTGCAGTGCAGATGCAAAGTTGGAAGCAGTACGGCAATGTCAACAATAGCACAGATGCAGCATCAGAGTTGCGTAGTGGTTAGTGGGCAGTGTGGTCAGACATCAGCAGCATGACAGGAGGTGATAAAGAGATAGGGTGTCGTGACAAGATGTGCAGCACTAGAGAGAACACAGTCCTCCCTAAGAGGGAGTGTTAGTTTCTGTAGCATCGGATGTGTTCTAGCCATGAAACTTGGTAGAGAGGCTAGAATGCATGAGATCTCCAAAACCCAAAAATTATTTCTGGAAATTTCACCTAGAAATGACTTAATTAGATTATTAACCAATTTTTTAATGTTTCCTAAGTCTAAACTTAGGAAAACTAGATAATTAATTAGAATTAATTAAGTCAAAGTGGGAATTCTTTAGAAACTTACACAGATCGATCCAGAAATGATCTGAGCCATCGATTAAGATTTAATCTTGGTCGTTGGAGTCCCAACAGGAAGATATACGAAGGGATCGATGTGGTGATGGAGAACATACCAGTCACTTGGAGAATTCAATATTCCAGAATAGCATCAGTCAGTTGCTGGAGAGTTCAAGCTTCAATGGGAAGCAAAGATTAGTGAGGGGAAAAAACAACGATGTAGAGGAAGTTTTCCAGATCCGGAGATGCAGCAGCAAGGAGGCTGAGTTATTCCAAGTGAGGTAGTGCATAGGACTTCTCAATTGCTTCAAAAAAACAATTCGATTTGGTTGGAGGAAAAATCGATTCAAGTTCCAGAGGTCGAGAAAGTCTTCTAGAGGGTCGGAGAATCAGTGTCCTCAGCAAAGATAGGCAGAACGGATTCATGAGGCAGTGTCGGGCTTAGATGTCCAAGGGTCTGCGCAAGCACTGCGCAGAGGCTGATGCAGAGGGTCCAAGAGGATGAATTTTTGAAAGGAAGTTGTGCCAAGGTTCCTTGTGGAAGAAGGGAAACTCCCTTAAATAATTTTGCCT
The DNA here is from genome assembly GCA_000404065.3 of Pinus taeda. Lineage (NCBI taxonomy): Eukaryota > Viridiplantae > Streptophyta > Pinopsida > Pinales > Pinaceae > Pinus > Pinus taeda. The sequence goes on from APFE030182289.1 coordinate 144,953, forward strand.
AGATTTTCTTGTTGTTTGGATTCCCAGTTGGGCATCCATACATTGTACTCAGATTTCACTGTTGCTTAATAATAAAAACCCTCATCTGTTGCACCGGTTATCCCAAGTTGGGTTTTCCAGGGGAGATTTGTTCAAATATAATGGTGTCATTTTTATTTTGTGTGCTGGTATTTTCTTAGTTTCCAGTGCTATTATTTTTGCAGTATTTTATTTGTGAAGGTTGCCGTGAGATTTATTCAGTATTTGTCGTCGCAAATAAATAGTTAAAATTAATTAACTAGAAGAATAATTTCCAGTTTTGGAATTTTCACATGGTATCAGAGAGTGAATGATCAATCGGGAAGCATCGAATCGAAGGAAAGAATTTCGCTGCTCAGAGGGAGCAACAGGCCAAAATTCTTAAAGGCAGCGCAGTGCTCAGACAAGTAGGCCGAATTGCTGAGGTAGGGATTAGATTTTCAATTGCAGGGTTGCAAAAAAGTCGAGTTGCCTGGGTTCGTGATTCCAGCAGTCAAGGGGAGTACCAGCAACTCAAATTTTCACTAAGCAGATTCCTTGGTTCAACGCAACAGGTTTTGCAGCAGCAGAACCAGTGTCGGGAGGAAGAGAAAAGCACACACAACAGAGGGAAAATTTCTCTCAAGGAACTTGGAGTCTCAGAAGTTTGATTTTTCCAGGCAGATTCATAGTACCAGCTAGCAGATCTGTGCATTCTAGAAGGGAGTGTGAGTAGCAGAGCAGCATCCAAGCAGAGGGAAAGAGGGAGTTTTCACTTGATCAGAGATGGCCACAGCAGGGCTTAGAGATCAAGATAGGTTGGATGAAGCTTCCAACTACATCATTTGGAAGGCTAAGATGTCCTTCCTTCTAGATGAATATGCCCTGAAAGCCTACATAGATAATGTGGTGGCAGTTCCCCAAGACGCAGACCAGCTCAAGGAATACAGGAAGCAAATGGTGAAGGCGAAGCGGTTGATCTTGGATGGAGTCCGAGATCATATAGTCTCACATATGGCGGCCAATGGGAATGGCCAAAGAGATGTGGGATGCTCTCTCCATGCTATACAAGGGTACTTCCAAGCAATAGAAGATGTTCCTGGAAGAAAAGCTGAGATGCATCAGGAAGTAGAAGGCGGAAGGCATAGATCCATTCCTAACCAAGATTCAGGAGGTCTGAGACCAATTTCCAATTGTTGGGGCAGAGCACCTCAACCTTTAGAGCTAGTACGGTTGGCACTAAATAGTGTCTCGGAGGATTGGCAAGTCTTCGTCCAAAGTATATTGGGCAGAGACACACTACCAGGATGGGACAGAATGTCGGTTGACCTAAAACAGGAGGAGTTAGCTCTTCTAACGAGCTCCATCAGTGGTAGCAGTAGCAGCAGATCGAAGGGTGTGAAGGGAGTTTAGGTGAGCTCTTCTAAAGAGCTCCATCAATGGCAGCGTTAGTAGTGGATCAAAGGGTGTGAAGGAGAGGAGAATGTGGCCCTCGCATCAAAGTCCCCAGTGATGGGCAGAGGGAGAAAAAGAAAAAGAAGGATAAGGTCAAGTTCTTCAGGTGTGGCAAGTTTGGGCACTATAGTACCCCATGTCCTCTCAGGAAGAAGGACAAGCAGGAGAACAAGACCACGCACCAACAGATGTTGAGATAGATAGGTTGTCCTCCAGGTTGGAGAAATACTTCACGATGATGGCAACCATACCTCGAGGAGTGTAGTGGGGTGACTTGGAGATATAGCCCCAGAGAGCTACAGAGATTGGGGAGGGTCCTTGAGGAGTCCACCTCATGGATCATTACCTAGCTACGGAGGGCCCATAATATTCAGTAGCAGGATGGATCAATGGCAGTTGGTGCAATCAATATCAAAGTGACAGCTGCAGACTAGTAGCAGTGAGATGCTGAGGAGCGCAGTGCAGTGTTGATAGCGAAGCTGTAAAGTTTTGTAGATGTTCTATGCTAAGAGCAATTTCACTTTTCACACAGCAATCATACAAGTAGTTAAGCA
>APFE030182289.1:149012-180589 GCA_000404065.3 Pinus taeda
TTCTCTCCAACTTTTCCTGTATTTATATCCATCAATGAGGGTGTGTGACACATCTGTGGGGCATGTGAGCCTACATTACAAAACTGGCTGACCTTGCACATATAATTTATTAAGAATAATAAATTCAAAATATAAGTTCTGCTCATCGGATTAAGACTATTTTTATATGGATTTTACACCTCTCTGAAAGAGGAATCCAACAAAAAATATTAGCCTCTTAATATGATCATCAGAACATGGAGTTTGGACCTAGTTGTCCAAATTTAACAAAGTGGCTCAGCGCAAAGTTAGCAGCACCACAGATTCTTCAGTGACAGTGCAAACGCTAGTAACAGTCAATACTCAAGAGACTGATACATCATACTAAACACAGTTGATTCAGTATTTTGGATGCTTCTCAGTTGTAGCAACAACACGAGAGGGAGTTGCAATGCAGATGCAGAGTTGGAAGTAGTATGGCAATGTCAGCAGCAACACAGAGGCAGCATCAGAGTTGCGTAATGGTTGGTGGGCAGTATGGTCAGACATCAGCAGCATGACAAGAGGTGATACAGAGATAGGGTGTAGTGACAAGATGTGCAGCACTAGAGAGAACACAGTCCTCGCTAAGAGGGAGTTTTAGTTTTTGTAGAATCAGATGTGTTCTAGCCTCGAAATTTGGTGGAGAGTCTAGAATGCATGAGATCTCCAAAACCTAGAAATGACTTAATTAGATTATTAACCAATTTTTTAATGTTTCCTAAGTCTAAACTTAGGAAAACTAGTTAATTAATTAGAATTAATTAAATCATGGTGAGAATTCTCTAGAAACTCACAAAGATCTATCCAAAAATGATCTGAGCCATTGATTAAGATTTAATCTTGGTCTTTGGAGTCCCAACAGGAAGATATAAGAACAGATCAATGTGGTGATGGAGAACACGCCAGAGTCATTGGGAGAATTCGATTTTTTAGACTAGTAGCAATCAGTTTCCGAAGAGTTTGAGCTTTAGTGAGGAAGCAGAGACAGCAAGGGGCAGAGGCAATAATCCGGAGAAAGTTTTCCAAATCCAGAGAGGTAGCAGCAAGGAGGCTGAATTATTCCGAGTGAGGCAGTGCATAGGACTGTGTAGTTGCTTCAAAAAAGCAATTCAATTTGGTTGGAGGAAAAATCGATTCAGGTTCCAGAGGCCGAGAAAGTCTTCCAGAGGGCCGAAGAGTCAATTTCCTTAGCAAAGACAAGCAGAACGAATTCATCAAAGGCAGTTTCGGGCTTAGACGTCCAAGGGTCTGCGCAAGCACTCCACAGAGGCTGACGCAGAGGGTCCAAGAGGATGAATTTCTAAAAGGAAGTTGTGTCGGGGTTGCTTGTGAAAGAAGGGAAATTCCCTTAAATAATTTTTCCCAGATTTTCTTGTTGTTTGGATTGTTAGTTGGGCTTCCATATATTGCACTCAGATTTCACTGTTGCTTAATAATAAAAACCATCAACTGTTGCACAAGTTTTCCCAAGTTGGGTTTTTCCGGGAACATTTGTCCAAAAATAATGGTGTCATTTTTATTGTGTGTCTTCTAGTATTTTCTTAGTTTCCAGCGCTATTATTTCCACTGTATTTTATTTGTGAAGGTTGCAATGTGATTTATTCTATATTTGTCGTCGCAAATAAATTGTTAAAATTAATTAACAATTAGAAGAATAATTTCCAATTGTTGCAAAAGGATTCCAGCTTTAGAATTTTCACATGATATCAAAGCGTGAGTGATCAATCGAGAAGAATAGAATCGGAGGAAAGAATTTCACTACTCAGAGGGAGCAGCAAGCCAAAATTCTTAAAGGAAGCACAGTACTCAGACAAGCAAGCCGAATTGCTGGGGTAGGAATTCAATTTTCAGTTGCAGGGTTGTAGAAAAGTCGAGTTGCCCGGGTTAGTGATTCGAACATTTAGAGGGAGCAGCAACAGCTTAGATTTTCGCTGAGCAGATTCCTTGGTTCTCGTAGAGGGTTTTGCGGCAATATAACCAGCGTCGGGAGGAAGAGAAAGGCACACACAACAGAGGGAAAATTTCTCTCAGGGAATTTCAAGTCTCAAAAGTTTGATTTTTCCAGGCATATTGGCAGTACTAGCTAGCAGATATGTGCATTCTAGGAGTGCGAGTAGCAGAGCAACATCCAAGCAGAGGGAAAGAGGCAGTTTTGACTTGATCAAAGATGGCCACAACAGGGCTTAGAGATCAGGATAGGTTAGATGCAGCTTCCAACTACGTCATTTGGAAGGCTAGGATGTCCTTCCTTCTAGATGAATATGTCTTGAAAGCCTACATAGATAATGTGGTGGCAGTTCCCCAAGATGCAGACCAGCTCAAGGAATACAGGAAGGAAATGGTGAAGGTGAAGCGGTTGATCGTGTATGGAGTCCGAGATCATATAGTCTCACATATAGCGGCCAAGGGAATGGCCAAAGAGATGTAGAATGCTCTCTCCACGCTATACCAGGGTACTTCCGAGCAACGGAAGATGTTCCTGGAAGAAAAGTTGAGATGCATCACGATGCACAAGGCAGAAGGCATAGATCCCTTCCTAACCAGGATTCAAGAGGTCCGAGACCAGCTTCTCACATATAGCAGCCAAGGGAATGGCCAAAGAGATGTGAGATGCTCTCTCCACACTATAACAGGGTACTTCCGAGCAGCGAAAGATGTTCCTGGAAGAAAAGTTGAGATGCATCATGATGCACAAGGTGGAAGGCATAGATCCATTCCTAACCAGGATTCAAGAGGTCCGAGACCAACTTGCAGTTATTGGGCTAGCACCTCAACCTTCAGAGCTAGTACAATTAGCACTAAACAGTGTTTCCGAGGATTGGCAAGTCTTCGTCCAAAGTATATTGGGCATAGACACGCAACCAGGATAGGACAGAATGTGTGCTAACTTACAGCAGGGGGAGTTGAGGTGAGCTCTTCGAAAGAGCTCCATCAATGGTAGCAGCAGCAGTGGATCAAAGGATGTGAAGGAGGAGGAGAATGTGGCCCTCGCATCAAAGAGTCCTAATCAGGGGCAGGGGGAGTAGAAGAAAAAGAAGGACCTATCTAAGGTCAAGTGCTTCAAGTGTGAGGAGTTGGGCCACTATAGTACCCAGTGTCCTCTCAGGAAGAAGGACAAGCAGGAGAAGCAGGACCAGGCGACAGCACACGCTAAGATAGATAGGTTGTCCTCCAGGTTGGAGGAAGACTTTACGATGATGGGAACCATACCTCCAAGAGTGAGGTGGGGTGACTTAGAGTTATAGCCCTAGAGAGCTACAAAGATTAGGCAGGGTCCTTGAGGAATCCACCTCGTGGCTCATTACCTAGCTATGAGGGGCCCACAGTATTCAGTAGCAAGATGGACCAATGGCAGTTGGTGCAGTCAGTATCAGAGTGACAGTTGTAGACTAGTAGCAGTCAGATGTTGAGGAGCGTGTTGTGGTGTTGACAACAAAGCAAGTGGCTCAGTGTAGAGTTAGCAGCAACGCAGATTCTTCGATGACAGTGCAGAGGCTAGTAGTAGTCAAGACTCAGGAGACAGATGCATCATACTGAACACAGTTGATTCATTATTTTGGATGCTTCTCAGTTGCAGCAGTTGCAGTAGCAGTAGCAATAGATGAGAGGGAGTTGAAGTGCAAATGCAAAGTTGGAAGTAGTATGGCAATGTCAGCAGCAACACAAAGGCAGCATCAGAGTTGTGTATTGGTTGGTGGGCAATATGGCCAAACATCAGCAGCATGACAGGAGGTGATACAGAGACAGGGTGTAATAACAAGATGTGCAACACTAGAGAGAACACAGTCCTCGCTAAGAGGGAGTGTTAGTTTCTATAGCATCAGATGTGTTCTAGCCTCGAAATTTGGTGGAGAGGCTAGAATGCATGAGATCTCCAAAACCTAAAAACCGTTTCTGGAAATTCCACCTAGAAATGACTTAATTAGATTATTAACCAATTTTTTAATGTTTCCTAAGTCTAAACCTAGGAAAATTGGTTAATTAATCATAATTAATTAAGCCATGGTCAAAATTCTCTAAAAACTCGCACAGATCGATCCAGAAATGATCTGAGCCATCGATTAAGATTTAATCTTGGCTATTGGAGTCCCAACAGGAAGATATAAGAACGGATCGATTTGGTGATCATGCCAGAGTCACTTGGAGAATTTGATTTTCCAAAGTAGCAATTGTCAGTTGCCGAAGAGTTCGAGCTATAGTGAGGAAGCAGAGACAGTGAAGGGCAAAGACAATAATCTGTAGGAAGTTTTCCAAATCCAGAGAGGCAGCAAGGAGGCTAAATTATTCCCAGTGAGACAGCGCATAGGACTGTGCCGTTGCTTTAGAAAAGCAATTCAATTTGGTTGGAGGAAAAATCGATTCAGGTTCCAGAGGCCGGGAATGTCTTCTAGAGGGCTGGAGAATTAGTTTCCTCAGCAAAGACAGGCAGAACGAATTCATTAGAGGCAGTTTCGGGCTTAGATGTCCAACGGTCTACGCAGAGGGTCCAAGAGGATGAATTTATGAAAGGAAGTTGTGTCGAGGTTTTTTTGGAAGAAGGGAAATTTCCTTAAATAATTTTGCCCAAATTTTCTTCTTGTTTGGATTGTCAGTTGGACATCCATAGGTTGTACTCAGATTTCACTGCTGCTTAATAATAAAAAAACCCATTCGCTGCACCGGTTTTCCAAAGTTGTGTTTTTCCGGGAACATTTGTCCAAAAATAACAGTGTCATTTTTATTGTGTGTGCTAGTATTTTCTCAGTTTCCAGCGTCATTATTTCTGCAGTATTTTATTTGTGAATGTTGCAATGTGATTTATTTAGTATTTGTCGTTGCAAATAAATTGTTAAAATTAATTAACAGTTAGAAGAATAATTTCCAGTTGCTGCAATAGGTTTCCAATTTTGGAATTTTCATAATCAACACCGACAAGATTAGTGTCTTTATTTGGTTGGACAATGGAGTCAATTAGGGCAAGGTCAATGACAGAGGTCCTTGGTTTTCCAGTTGCTGCAATAGGTTTCTAGTTTTGGAATTTTCACAATCAACACCAACAAGATTAGTGTCTTTACTTGGTTGGACAATGGAGTCAATTAGGGCAAGGTCAATGGCAGAGGTCCTTGGTTGAAGAGGGTGGAAGAATGAATTTCCTCACTAAGAAACCCTAGCAACTTCTCTATATTTCAGATTTTAAAATCAACGAATGCATGAACCAAGTTCCTTTGATGGATTCTTTCTAGACAAATTTTACATACCAGAGAAAATCAAGATTTCAAGAAAAGATATTACACTTTCTAATATGGCACATATAGAAACCCTAATTTCATAAATACAACATGAAAAATGGAAGAAAATGGCATTAAAATTACACAATTCCAACAAGAATCACTTCAATAAATCCCAAAAATCTTTCCATACAAACATCTCCCTTCCAAGACAATTCACTCTACAAAAGATCAAATTGTGTCCAAGAAGAAAGACAAAAGCTAGTGCACACTCCTTTAGGGAAGAAGCGAGTGAATGATGATGATGAATAGTGAAAAGTGACTCCCCTCTATTTATATGAGGGTAGCCAAGTCACTTTTCATAATTTTATAAGGAAATCCCTAAAAAGTTTGCTTGAAGCGTCCAACTAGGTAAAAGATCACAAGCCGACCATGAGATAGCTCAAAAAAATAATAAAAATGCCAAAATAACCCACACGTGGGGGAATAAAGGCTCTCCACCATAACATCATCCTCCAAGAATGATCAATCTCAATCAAGCAAGCGACGAAATAGTCCATGAGTGCTCGTCACTCCAAGAAACCATCAAAGTGCATGGGTACATATCCAAAAGGGGCCTCCTCCACCATGATGTCATCCACAAAATGTCTTATGTCACCCTCATAGGGCGTGTAGGGATGATGTGGCATTATCTAGGACAAGTGTTGGCATCAAGGCATGGTGTGCTAGCCCTCCCAAATCATCTTGATGGCATCCATCCCCATCTCTACTATGTGATGATGCAACATCCATCAAACAAGGTAAAGTGCAGATCAAGGGCATCATGGGTCCATCTCAGCACATCATCAAGCCAATGCCCAAGCTTTCTAGCTCAACATTTCAACATCTGGAGGTACATTAAGAGGTTCAAAACCATGTGGAATCTGCTCAAGGCCCAAGCTCATCCCTAGAGTGGCAATGTTGGGCCTACAAAGTCACATCTACTTTTAGAACAGGTTAAAAGGTCATCTGGAGTGTGCTAGAGAGGAGTCAAACCATCACTCAAGGGATCTCTATTGTATGTGTGATACCACCTAAAAAAAGCCTCTCAAAATCAAGGGAGATGAATATCATTAGGGACACAAAACCATTAAAGCATCGTAATGGACCATATCTAATGCTAGGGGCACATAAATACTTCACACAAGACTTACCTTCAAAAGACTTACTAGCTCAGGGTTTGTAAACAGGTTATGTCACTTATGTTAGAAATGATTACGTCAACAACCCTATTAGATGTTTCTATCACCCAAGGGGAGTGACATGTCCTAGGTAGACCCATCATTCCATAGTTGCATGTAATAATGTGGTCATGGAGTGAGAACTACTTCAAGGAAGAAGCCACAGCCATGAGACCAACTAATGAAGGTGCAACATCCTGAGTATAATGATGTAAGGAGTGAGCAATCATGGAGGCATGAGTTACCCCTTTCCTTGGCCTACTTTTTCTACTGCCTCTGATGTGCCTTTTACTTTAATGACTTATCTTGCTTTGTGTTTTTTCAATACACCTTAAAGATATAGTAGTTTCTCGCTCATTAGGGTTGGGACATTCAAGAGATCTAGCATGCCATCTTACTTTTATTCTTGCATTATGTGTGGAGAAGAAGATGTAGAGCAACTCTCAATGAACACTTCTGCCTACTACATTTTGGGGTGTTACCAGTTTTTAAATAAGAAGCAGCAAAGCAAATCAAAGCTAGGCCAAAGAATTTTAGGAATGATGGATTCCTTCTTGAAGTATGACCTAAGGATGACAAGTTATCTCTTCTTAACTATGTCGGGACACAAGAGAGGAGGCCAAATGACGCAGCCTCTATCCCGCTAATGTGATCCTACTATTTTGCAATATAATATACAATACAAATTTACAATTAAAAAAAACTCAACCATTGTAGAACTTGATTTAATTGCTTCTTACCAGTTGCCACTATTCTAATTTGGCTCCATTTTCATTATCCAGGACTTGATGTCTCTATTAGTTTTTGTAGCATCGGATGTGTTCTAACCACGAAATTTTGTGGAGAGGCTAGAATACATGAGATTTCCAAAACCCATAATTCGTTTCTGGAAATTCCACCTAAAGATGACTTAATTAGATTATTAATCGTTTTCTAAATATTTCCTAAGTCTAAACTTAGGTAATATAACTAATTAATCAGAATTAATAAAGTTATGGTGTGAATCTTCTAGAAACACACACGGATCGACTTATAGTTAATCCTAGCCATAGATTAAGATCTAATCTTAGAGGTTGAAGTCTCAACAGAGGATTATAAGAAGAAAGTCGATGGGGCTTGAAGAACACACTTGTAGAGTTCGATTTCATGAGCAGATTGATTTCCTGATTAGCAGCATTCAATTGCCAGAAAGAGGGCCAGTGAAATCGAAGCAGTGGGAGAGGGGTAGGGACAGTGAAGCCAGAGGATAGATTTTTCAGATCCGGGGAGGCAGCAGCAAGTGAGTCGAATTATCCAAGAGAATTGGCGTTTAGGGAATGTGTAGTGCTTCATTGAGGCAAATCAATTTGGTGAGGAGAAAAATGTGTTCTCAGTTCTAGAGGCCAGGAAGGAGTCCCAGAGGGCCGAAGAGGCGATTTTCTCAGCGTCCAAAGGCAGAACGACTTCATCAAAGCACAGTTCAGAGCAAGCCATCCAGCCAACTACGCAGAGCAGCGCAAAGGCTGACGCAATGCTCCAGGAGGCCGAGTTTTCATAGGGAAAGTCCAGCCAGAGATTGCCTGTTGGAGAAGGGTAACTCCCTTCAATATTTTACTCAAATTTTCTTGTCGTTTTGATTCCCAGTTGGGCATCCATAGATGTACTCAGATTTCACTACTGCACCAGTTTTCCCAAGTTGGGTTTTTTCGGGGACATTGGTCCAAAAATAACTGTGTTATTAACTTATTATGTGTGTGTGCTAGTATTTCTTCCAACATTTATTTCTTCTGCAGTTTATTTGTGTCAATTGCAATGTGATTGATTCAGTATTTTTTGTAGCTCATAGTAAATAAATTGTTAAATTTAATTAACAATTAGGAGAATTATTTCCAGTTGTTGCAATAGATTTCAGAAGTGAAATTTCACATGGTATCAAAGCTCTAATGATCAGCCAGAGTGCTCAGTAGTGAATAGGGAGTTTCGTTGTTCATTGTGTGAAAATTCTGAAACCCGGAATCCTACTACAGCAACTAATAATATTTCTTCTATTTGTTAAATTAATTAAACAAACTATTTGCAATTTCCTACGGCAAATATTGAAACATATACACTACAGCCTTCACAAAACAACTATTGCGAAAGAAAAATAAATGTTGGAAAATTAGAGAAATTCAAGCACACACATAAAGATATTGACAGTTATTTTTTGACAATTGTCCCCAAAAAAACCCAATGCGGGAACATTGGTGCAGTGGATGAGGGTTTTTTATTAATTTTTCAGTAGTAATACAAGTACAAGAATTCAGACAACAAAAAAGAGGAAAATACTAAGAGAAATTTAGTAACAAATTTCTCACTCTCCACAATGACTCCCTAACCCCGAGATGGACCCTCTGCCCATACGCTAGTGTCTCTGTGTCACCCTCTGCACAACGCTCTAGTGGATTGTGTCTCTCCTCACACTGTCTCTTCCTGAATTCGTCCTACACTTCCCAGACCACTGTTGATACCCTCTCTCTCTCTCTTGCAACTCACCCTCTAGCTCTATCTCCTTTGCTGAACTTCAGCCACTAAGAAAATCGATCTGCTTGGGCAACTGAGTAACTGCACTGGTATGTTCTCCATCTACCCATCGACGACTTCTTATAATCTTCTGTTGGAGCACCAACGGCCAAGATTAAAACATAATCGATGACCTAGATTATTTCCCTGTCGATCCGCGTGAGTTTCTAGAACATTCATACAATGACTTAATTAATTCTGATTAATTAATCATATTTATTAAGTTTAGACTTAGGAAATATTAAAAATTGATTAATAGATCTAATTAAGTCGTCTCTAGGTGGAATTTCCAGAAACAATTTCTGGGTATTGGAGAATACATATATTCTAGCATCTCCACCAAATCTTGTGGCTAGAACACATCCGATGCTACAAAAAATAAAACTCCCTCTTAGCAAGGAAAGTGTTTTAGTGTTGCAACTGCTGCCACAACGCATTGTCTTTGCACCATCTCCTGTCACGTTGTTGATGTCTAGCTACTGTTGCCCACCAACTACTGCGCAACTCTGATATGCGTTGCATCTATGTTACTGCTGACCCTGCTGTACTGCTGCCAACTACTGCATCTGCACTAAAACTCCCTCCCATATGTTGTTGCTGCAACTAAGAATCCATTTGTTTCTGCTACTGAAACGGGTTCTCCACCATACCCATTTGTTCCCTGAATTGGATGAACTTAGCTCTCCCTAGAGCTTTCATGAGTATCCCTGCTACCTGATCTCCTATGGGAACATACTGCAGCTGGATTGCCCCATGCTGAACACAGTCTGTGATGAAATGACATCTGATATCAATGTGCTTCGACCTATCATGAAATACTGGATTCTCAGATAGTTTTATGCAACTCTGATTATTACAGTAAACATTGGTCACTCCCATCTTCTTCCTGAACAAACTCACGAGCAGCGTCCTCAGCCATATAGCATTGCACATAGTTGTGTTGGCTGCCATATATTCATCTTTTTTTGAGCTTAGTGCTACTGACTTCTGCTTCTTGCTGCACCAAGAGACCATCCTTGATCCAACACTGAAGTAGTTCCTGGAGGTACTTTTCCTGTCCACTGAACTACCTACCCAATCTGCATCTGTGAATCGCATAATCTGCGTCATCTCCTCGAGTATATTTCAACCCATATCCGACTGTTCCATGCACATATCTAAGACTGTGCCTAGATGTTGCCCAATGTACCCTTTTCGATTCTACCATGAACAATCTAAGGGTATTGAAAGCGAAACAAATCTCTGGCCTAGTTTTAACCAGATACATGAACGGCCCAATGAGTTGTTTGTACAAGGTGGGATCGACTTCCTTGTCCCCTGATGCATCTATATTCTTCCAATTGGTGATCATGGGCGTTGTCATGGATCAGCAATCCTGCATTCTGAATCTCTTCAAAATATCTGTAGCATATCTCCCTTGACCAAGGAAGACCTCCCCATCCTTCTGTCATACTTCCAATCTTAGAAAATAGTGCATCAACCCCGTATCCTTCATGTTGAATTCTACTTCAAGGTTCCTTTTGCAATCCTTTATGAGCCCTGATGATCCTGTCAAAAACAAGTCATCTACATACAAAACCAGAATGAGAAGCTTACTCTCCACCATCAAATAGTAGAGATTGGGATCAGCGTCACTCTTGATGAATCCCAACTGCTGCAAATAATTGTCAATCCGACCATACCACGCCCTAGGTGCTTGTTTGAGCCTGTATAAGGCTTTCTTCAACCTGCATACATGAGTGTGCTTCTCATGAGTTTCGAAGCCTTCAGGATGCTCTATATACACCTCTTCTTCTATCACCCTATTTAAGAATGTTGTCTTGACATCCATCTGGTGAATCTCCCATCCCAACTGCGCTGTTAGGGATATAACGAATCTGATAGAGGTATATCTGGCAACTGCGATGAAGGTCTCCTCGTAGTCTATCCCTTCCTTCTGTGCATACCCCTTCGCCACGAATCTAGCCTTGTATTTCTCTACACTGCCATCTGCAGCGTATTTGATCTTGTAGATCCATCTGAAACCTATAATTGATCTATCTTTTGGTCTAGGCACTACCTACCAAACATCATTTGTCATGATAGAACTGTATTCTTCTACCATGGCATCCACCCACACTTGATGTTGTGAGGCTTCCTGAAAGCTGAAGGGTTATGTAACCTGAGCTACCAAACCTTGATATCTGTTAGGCTCTTTGTGTTGTCTCTTGTCTGTCCTAGGAGCTCTGACAAACTCCTCTGCATCCCTCAAGATCTGACGCACTTCCCTACTAGATCTATCACTGTTGGTCGGAGGTTCAATCAGTTCCTCCTCCTGTTCCAGCTGCTCCGTCTACTGAGAACTCCGTGGATCTCCTACTCTTGAGGAGATACTGGTACTGGTCACCGTACTCGATCCCTATGACTGTCCTCCTGCTTGTCCCAATTACTGTCCTCCTGCTGAACTAATGGAACTTTTGCTGAATAATCACCTGCAGCCATTTCTTGAGATCTTCTGAAAGCTCTGTCTTCCATGAACTTTACATCTCGCCACACTACAATCTTCCTGCTGCTAGGAACGTAGATCTTGTATGCCTTGAGGTCTCGCTATAGCCTACGAGGAACCCCCCTTCTTTGCATTCTAATCCAATTTACTATGCTTTTCATCTGGTATGTGGCAGTAAGCCACACTCCCGAATATCCTCAAATGACTTACTTCAGGCTTCTTTCCTGTGAAGACCCCCTCTGGCGTTTTTTCCCCAGTGCTCTACGAGGTATTCGGTTTTGAATGTACACCGTTGTGTTGCATGCCTCTGCTCATAAAAATCTAGGAAAATCCTGCTCATACAATGTAGCATTTGCAGCCCCAAATATTGTTTTGTTCTTTCGCTCTGTTACTCCATTCTGCTGAGGATTATATGGAGTTGTCCATTTTCTTTTGATGCCTTCCTTCGCGCAAAAGTTTGTGCAGTCTTTATCTATGTATTCTCCACCATTATCTAAACGTAGCACCTTCATCTTTTTCCCTATCACGTTCTCTACGAGAGCCTTGAACTCTCTGAACCAATCAAAGACCTCATCTTTGGTCTTTAAGAAATAGATCCAGGTCTTCCTAGAATGATCATCAATAAAGGTGACGAATTATTCGCCACTGCTAAGAGCTCTGGTGGACATAGGGTCACAAATATTTGAGTGTATCAATCCCAACATGCCATTTTCTTTGCTGTCACTTCTAGGAAATGTTGCCTTTATGTACTTCCCAAGTACGCATCCTCTACACACATCATCCTGCTCTGTGCTGAGAACTGGAACTCTCGTTACAATTTCTCCAAGCATCCTAAGTGCTCCATGGTGTAAATGTCCCATCCTCCTGTGCCATAGTTCGTTCAGCACCTTCCCACTGCTATTATCACTACCTATCAGTGCCATTGGAGAATCAAGTTGCAACCTGTATAACCTGTTGCTCCGAGCTCCAATCTGTCTCACCTTCTTCCAGCTAGAGTGTTTGACATACACTTTCTTCGCCACAAAATGTACATCGTACCCCTTGTCCTGTAACTGGGACACTGAAATTAGGTTCATACCCAATCCTGGCACATGCAGTACATTAGTAGCACTGGTGTTGGTTCCTGTTTTTGTCTGAAATTCTATGGTATCTCTCCCTACCAGAGTACATTTAGTTTTGTTGCCCATAATGATATGGAAGTCCATTTGCTCCTCCTGATAGCTAGAGAAATATTCTCTAACTCTTGTCCTATGAGCTGAAGCTCCAATATCAATATACCAGACACCAGATGACGTTGAACCTAATAAGCACGCAAATTCATCCTCCAACCTAGAAGATAATTCTGAGGCTTCCTGACTGCTGATTCTATCCATGATTTTCTGTGTTATTTCTCCTTTCCTTCCTAACGCTGATTTTGTTGTTGCAAAACACTGCAGCCCAGCTGGAAATCTAATCTGAATAAAAACAAAAACAAAAAAAGTAAATAAATAAAATTAAATAAAATAAAATTAATTAAAATTAAAAATAAAATAAAATAAAATAAAAATATTGTTGCTCCCTCTGCCTCTGGCAATCCTCAATCTGGAAAACATAATTTCTCTGTCGACTCTCTCAAAGAAATAGACTTTTCCTCAAAAACTGACCCTCCTAGCCAAGGGGACTGTGCAGCCACTGGGGTTTCAAGTAGCTGCTTACGCAGTGCTACGAAGCTCTTTCTCCTCTCTACAATCGAGCTCTCTGGCTTCTATCTGCGCTCTGATACCATGTGAAAATTTTGAAACCAAATCCAACTGCGGCAATAAATAATATTTCTTCTATTTGTTAAATTAATTAAACAAACCCCCGATGCGGGTGGTAGCTTGCCACATGGGAACGGGCCACATGACCTGCATGTGCCGCCCCGTGGAAGCATTTAAGGATAGGGGACTGCCGTCAAAAGGATGATCCAGCTAAGGTCGAAGCTTGGGCGTTCAATGCTGAGTGCTGCGAATTTATGGCGAGGCAGGGTGCAGTTAAGGAGCACATACACCGAGGGTATGCAACGGGTATTCATGGCTCAGCCAGGCAAACGAGAGACCATTGTGAGGGTGAATTGGACGAGCTCCAGCTGCCGAGGCTCTCCAAAAACGTGCAGGCGCAGAAGAGAGTGGGTTTGCTGCTACTTCGACCTGCCCATCTGGTTCTCCGCGGCTCAAATCTGGGTTCTGATCTCTCTGAGGTTTCCACATTTGGGAGGAAGTGGTGGCGAGTTCCGGTGGGTGACTGTGAGCGAAACACATTGCAGGATTTCAGAGGATTTGGGAGAGGGTTCATGGCAAGACTGCGGGAGCGCCAACCCTGCCAAAGAGGCTCTGGTAGAGGCTCTAGGAGAGGCTCATCGTCGCGCCCTCCGGCAGCGAATGAACATCACCATTGCTGTTGTTGTTACTACTACAGGAGAGCAAGAGCTCAGTCCCTCCAAATTGGGCAATTCACGGAGGTGGGAAGCTCCAGTGAGGGAGATCCGGCCCTTCCAGCGTTTGGATCGGTTGTATTCACCCTGGGCAGCTCCAGGAGCAACGAGGGTATCAATGCACACATCTTCGTCCTCTTCACCGCAGCTTCTGAGGGAGATGACAGTGGAACACCTCCTGGAGTGGGAAAGCCACCCACAGGTAGCATTAGTATGGAATGCCCTACTCAGCAACCGCCAATTACGCTTGGTAAGGAGATTATGGATGCCCCCGTCCAACCTCCAGAGCAGAGGACTCAAGATACAGCAGCGGCTAGGTGGGCTGCCATGTGGGAGGGAGTCCCTGAGGGAATGGGCTGGCGCACCATTGAGGAGGAAACAAGCCCTGAGGACGGAGATCTCGGCGGAGCTGGTATTGATGACAAAGGTCCCGATGGCGAAGGTCTCGGCGGCAACAATCTCGGCGGCGAAGGTCAGGGTGGCGAAGGTCTCGGTGGCGATGGGCACGGTGACAAACGTCATGGCAACGACTGAACCCCTGGCGCACGCTCCAGCTCCCACCTTTTTCTTTCTGCTCGAGTCTACGACTAAGGTCACTGTGTTTGCTCACCTGTATTTTTCCTTCTGGTCTTATCTCGGTCAGTCTGTCTGTCCAACATGTTTAGTTTTTGTTTGTCCTGTGTATGGCGACTCACAGTCGAATTTTGAAAGGTGCCCCTGCGTGGGCTGCCATGCTATGTAGTACGTCGAGTAGAATAGGCCTTGGCCTCTGCCTCTTTTTGAGGGATTTAGATAATTTTGTCGGTGCTGCCCCTGCGAGGGAGCTTCTGTGTCAAACTCAGGATACCCAATGTACCAATGCGGGCCATGGAAGTAATGTTCTACTGCTTGTAATTTTTCCTGTAAATACTTTATAATAGAATAGCTAGTTTTACCGAGAAAAAAAAATTAATTAAACAAACTATTTGAAGTTTCCTATGGCAAATATTGAAACATATACACTGCAACCTTCACAAAACAATTACTACGGAAGAAAAATAAATGTTGGAAAATTAGAGAAATTCTAGCACACACATAAAGATATTGACACAGCTATTTTTGGACAATTGTCCCCAGAAAAAGCCAATGCGAGAAAACCGATGCAGCAGATGGGGGTTTCTTTATTAATTTTTCAGCAGTAATTCAGGTACAAGAATTCAAACAGCAAAACAAAGGAAAAATACTGAGAGAAATTTAGTAACAAATTTATCACTCTCCACAGCGACTCCCTGACCCCAAGATGGACCTTTTGCCCATACGTTGGTGTCTTTGCGTCACTCTCTGCGCAGTGCTATAGTGGACTACGGCTCTCCTCACACTATCTCTTCCTGAATTCGTCCTGCACTTCCCGGACCACTGCTAACACTCTCTCTCTCTCTCTTTCTCTCTCTCTCCTGCAACTCGCCCTCTGGCTCTATCTCGTCTTCTTAACTTCATCCACTGCGAAAATCGATTTGCCTAGGCAACTGAGTAATTGCACTAGTATGTTCCCCATCTACCCATCAACTTCTTCTTATAATATTCTGTTGGAGCACTAACAGCCAAGATTAAAACATAATCAATGGCCCAAATTATTTCCCAGTCGATCCGTGTGAGTTTCTAGAACATTCACACCATGACTTAATTAATTATGATTAATGAATCATTTCCTAAGTTTAGACTTAGGAAATATTAAAAACTGATTAATAAATCTAATTAAGTCGTCTCTAGGTGGAATTTCCAAAAACAATTTCTGGGTATTGGAGAATACATATATTCTAGTCTCTCCACCAAATCTTGTGGCTAGAACACATTCGATGCTACAAAAACTAACACATTGAGGGGAAGCAGTTTGAAACCCCAGAGGCAGCGTAGTCACCTTGGCCAAGAGGTCGAATTCTTGAGGAGAAATCGATTTTTCTAAGAGAGGGACAGAAAAATTCGATCTCTCCAGACTAAGGGTTTGCAGAGGCGGAGGGAGCAACCAATATTTTTCACAGAGCAAATCTCTAGCAGGACGCAGCAAGTTTTGCAACAGTTTGCTAGTGCAGAACTAGCGTCACGAGGAAGAAGAGCACACACTGAGGGAAAATTTCCTCAAGGAACTTCCAATCTTAGCAAAGGTCGAATTCCCTTGCAGATCAACAGTCGTTGTAAGCAATCTTTCTCACTCCATAAGGGAGTGTGAATAGCCTAACAGGAGCTGAGCAGAAGGGAAGAGGATATTTTCGACATCATTTTTAAGATGGCCATTGCAGGACTTCGTGATCAAGACAAGTTGGATGGAGCTTCCAACTATGTCAATCTGAAAGGCAAGGATGTCCTTCCTTCTAGATGAATATGGCCTGAAGCCATATATTGATGTAATGGTAGCAGTGCCCCAGGATGTAGATCAGCTGAAGGAATACTGAAAGGAGATGGCAACGGCAAAGAGGTTGATTCTTGATGGTGTTTGAGATCACATTGTATCACACATAGCAAGCCAAGGAACAGCCAAGGAGAAGTGGGATACACTTTCCACACTGTACCAAGGCACTTCCGAGTAGCGGAAAATGTACTTGGAGTAGAAGTTGAGATGCACCAAGATGCAAAAAGGGGAACACATAGACCCCTACCTCACCAGGATTCAGGAGATCTGGGATCAGTTTTCAGTTGTTGGAGCAGCTCCTCAAGCCACAAAGCTAGTACGATTGGCACTCAACAATATCTTCGAGGAGTGGCAAGTATTCGTCCAAAGCATTTTGAGCAGAGAAACCTTACCAAAGTGGGACAAGATGTGGGTCGATTTGCAGCAAGAGGAGTTGAGGCGAGACTTAGTGAAGAGCTCCATCAGTGGCAGCAACAACAGGTCGAAGTAGGTTAAGGAGGAGGAGAATATGGCCCTCGCATCAAAGGGTCCCAGCTAGGGACAATGGGAGCAACGAAAGAAGAAGAAGGACCTGTTGAAGGTCAAGTGCTTCAGATGTAGTGAGCTTGGTCACTACAACACTCAATGTCCTCTCAGGAAAAAGGACAAGGAGGAGAAGCAGGACCAGTAGGCAGCATCAGCAGAGATCGATAGGCTTTCCTCCAGGCTGAAGGAAGACTTTGACATGTTTGTTGACATACCCCCAGGATTCAAGTGGGGTGACTTGGTGTTGTAGCCCCAAAGTGCTATAGATGGGTAGGATTCTTGAAGAGGTCCACCTCTTGAATTAGTACCTTGCTACAAGGGTCCCACAGTATTTCAGTAGCAAGATGGATCAGTGGCAGTAGATGCAATCAAATCCCAGAGTGACATATTCGGAGTCTAGTTGCAATCAAATACTGGACAGCGCAGTGCAGAGTTGGCAGCAGTGCAGAGTCAGCAGCAGCGCAGATGCCTCAGTGACAGTGAAGATACTAGTAGCAGTCAAAGACTCGGGTGACAGATGCATCATACTTATCACAGGAGATTCAGTATTTTGGATGTTTTTCAGTTGCAGATGTTGCAATTGCAGCATCAGCAGATGGAGAGGGAGCTGCAGTGTTGGCAGTAGTTTTGCAAAGTCAGCAGCAGCATAGATGCAGCACATATCAGAGTTGCGCAGTAGTTGGTGGGCAGTAGTAGCCAGACATCAGCAGTGTGACAGGAGATTGTGCAAAGACATGGCGTTGCTACAGGGAGCAGCAGCACTAGAACACATTCCTCGCTAAGAGGAAGTGTTAGTTTTTGTAGCATCGATGTGTTCTAGCCATGAAATTTTGTGGAGATGCTAGAATACTTGATATCTCCAAAACCCATAAATCGTTTATCGAAATTCCACTTAGAGATGACTTAATTAGATTATTAGTCGTTTTTTAAATATTTCTTAAGTCCAAACTTAGAGAAGATGACTAATTAATCAAAATTAATTAAGTTATGCTGTGAATCTTCTAGAAACTCACATGAATCGACTTCTAGTTAATCCTAGCCATAGATTAAGATCTAATCTTGGTTGTTGAAGTCTCAACAGAGGATTATAAGAAGAAAGTCGATGGGGCTTGGAGAACACACTTGCAGAACTCAATTTCATGCGCAGATCGATTTCCTAAGTAGCAGCATTCAGTTGTCAGAGAGAGAGCCAGTGAAATCGAAGCAGTGAGAGAGGGGAAGGGATAGTGAAGCCGGAGGAAAGCTCTTCCAGATCTAAGGAGGCAGCATTGAGGGACTGCGTACTGCTTCAATCAGGCAGATCGATTTGGTGAAGAGAAAAATCTGTTCTCAGTTCTAGAGGCCGAGAATGAGTCCTAGAGGGTTGAAGAGGCAATTTTCTCAGCATCCGGAGGCAGAACGACTTCATCAGAGCCGAGTTCAGAGAAATCCATCCAGCCAGCTACGCAGAGCAGCGCAGAGGCTGACGCAGTGCTCCAAGAGGCCGAGTTTTGATAGAGAAAGTCCACCCAGAGATTGCCTGTGGGAGAAGGGTAATTCCCTTCAGTATTTTACTCAGATTTTCTTGTTGTTTGGATTGCCAGTTGGGCATCCATAGATGTACTCAGATTTCACTGTTGCATAATAAATAAAACCCTCACTGCTGCACCGGTTTTCCCAAGTTGGGTTTTTCCGGGATATTGGTCCAAAATAATTGTGTTATTAACTTATTATGTGTGTGTGCTAGTATTTCTTCCAGTGTTTTTCCTTCCACAATTTATTTGTGTAGGTTGCAGTGTGATTGATTTAGTATTGTTGTAGCTCACAGTAAATAAATTGTTAAATTTAATTAACAATTAGGAGAATTATTTCTAGTTGTTGCAATAGGATTTCAGAGGTGAAATTTTCACAGCCTCTTAAAGATTTTTTTGAATTTTGTTTTATAGTGCCTCATGTCACCTTTCCTACCCTCTAGTCTCATTACTTCCTTCAACCTTGTTTTGTAGTGTTTCTTGTTAAATCTCCTAATACCAACCCAGATTTATTTTCTCACAATAATTATTTAATATTTACTCCCAGCAATTTCTTTGATTAACAAAATAAATCTTGAATTACCGAAAAATAAAATCAATGGTAATTTAATATCTAGAAATATATAGAGTGGAAATAAATTAGAGAGATCAATCACACATTGCAATAGAAATAATTCACCCACAACAATTCTTCATCATTTATTTATCTAGAAAATCAGCGTTTCAACCCACAAAGAATTTACAAAGAAAGATACAATGACTGGAACCTACAACTCAGCCTCACTAGAATAATTCGGCCCATGCAAAAAAGGCCAGCTGGAAATCTGCCTCCAAAGAAATTTGGCCTGAAGAAAATCGACCCACCTCTCACCAGAAAATCGGCCCACCTCTCACCAGAAAATCAGCCTCTGCGCAATCACAGCTCAACCCTGGCAAATCTGTCTCCCCGACAATTGTGCCTCCTTCTCACTTCACCAATTTGAACTCTGCAATTCCCAGTAAATTGGCCCCCTAGAAACACCCCAAAATTATCCCTGCATTTTTCTTCCTTCTCTATTGAGTGGAGCCTCACACTCCATAGAATTCAAACTCTATTTGGGAAAATCGCTTTCCCAAAAATGTTGTAACTGCCTCTCTCTCTTTTGTGTTCTTGTTTCTTCACCTTTTTGCTAAGCTTCTTTTATAATCTTCATTATACCCAATCTCTAACCCTAATCTCCCTTCTAGAAGATCTTGGAGATCAATGGTTGAGATTATTAATTAAAGTCACTTAAATAATTAAATTATTTATCATTGGAAAATAAAATAGTCCACAATAATTAATTGACTTCAATAATTGTACTTTTCCTAACTTAGACAAGAAAGAAGACATAAATCACTTACTCCACCAAGCAAGCAACTAAATAGGCAATAAATCATCTTCCACATGCTAAGACACCAAGCCTATGCAAAAGACCTTCTAAAGCTACCACAAGCTTCAACATTTCTGATTTCAATCATTCAATTTGAATTTCAACTTTCTTCATGAACAAAGTATATAGAAGTTATTTACTTTCACTGTTAAATCACAACTACTTAACAAGTTATATTTTTATTCTCAATTTTTTGTCCATTATATTTGAGAAGAAAACCACAAGAATAGTGACAAAACTGAATTATCCAATACTTTTTATCCCTTTAGTTCATAGAAAGCTCTTCGATGAACAAAACCTAAGGCCCTAATCATAAGAAACATGTAAAAGGAAGATAAGCTACAAACCAGCCAATGTTAGATGTGGAACAATCTCCTTGTAGCGCTCGAGTACTTGTTCAAAGCCATGGCAGGGTTGATTGTTTTCATAGAAGCTGAAGACATCAACATCGTGTGTAGATGCTGTACCATGTATAACTAAGTATTAAATCAATTGCTTCTAAAGATAGACAACAGTAAGTACTTCTGATCATAATGTACAAAATCAAAATACATGCAATTAAAATGGATAAAAGCTTTATAGTTTCCAACCATCACCAAAGCCAAAACATGGGATTAGATTGTCCTCATCAAAAGGGGACAAAGTACGCCCTATGAAAGAAATAGCTTGTTCATACGGATTCATAATACTCCCAATCTCATGTAGACTTCGTCCACTAAAAGAGTGTCTACCTGCAATCACTAGGACTATTGAAATTAACAATTGAAGTTCACATCATTTCATCAAACCAACCAACAATATTAGTCATCTGATTTTCTCTGTTTCCTAGAAAAAAGAGATGGAGAGATGAGAATCTGTTATACTACCAGTCCATTCATTGCTCTTAGTGAAGTCAATACCAACAATCAAGTTAGAAGACTCAAGCCCAAACTGTCTCAATGCATCAGTTACCTGTAAATCCAATCAAATACATCAGTCATCGATTTCACATTTTGAATGGAAAAAGACCTACTTCCATGATATAAAATAATAGTTGAGAAGTTCACAAAAAGCTTTGCATTAAATGCAAGTTAACAGATCTATCCCAAAATGCTAGTTTGTGAAATTCAAATTCATGTTCGAAAGGCTACAGAAAAGGTTCTTCACTTTCAAAATGGAAGTTTTGAGTTCTTACCAAAAAAATAAAATAGGAAACATTTTTGTTTCAGATAGATATGCCACTTTTAATTCAATGACACAGTATTAGTTACCAATAACTTAATGATGGCTCTATCATTTTGAGAATATCTTAATTTAGTTCTAAAATGACTTATAACCTTATGATATTGCGTTGTTATTTTGATGCAAGAATTATATCATTTTTAATGAAAAAATTATCAATATATTTTATCTTAGAGTTTCAATATAAAAATCTTCATATAATAATATGCTTAAATTTCTAGACAAATAACAATTAATGAAAAAGAGAAAATTCACCTCTACCCTAGAGGTTTCCTCGATATTAACCCTCTGAATTTTCACCCTCAGGGCTGTTATAAAATACAAATAAAACATTAACAAAAGCAGGCAATATTTCAACTTTCAACAACCCCAATCATCTAGGTAATCCAACAGAAAAGATACCAATGCATTCCGATAAGTTTCAGGTTTCCAACCCTCTAGGGCAATCTTATCATGCATAGACGAGATCTAAAAACATATAGTTATAGTTGTAGATACAACAGGCCTTGTCTTCTTCAATTAGAATGTTAGGTTACTTGACATAATCACACTTTAGTTATGTCAAATCAGCATGACATGTATAGCTCGGAATTACAAACCATGAAGAATATAGATGGCTGAAAATTAAATCTGCAATCTACACAAGTGTTGGACAGCTGAAAACTTCATTCATTAATATATATAAAATAAAGTTCATTTACATACCATAGTGATATCATAAAACTAATACAATCCACTAGCTCTCTTTTGGCCTTCAGGCAACTGACACACTCATATAGATGTGATCTGTTGCTTCTTTGATGAGATTCCTACTCATCAACCTGGACTTGTTATTTCTAATTAATTCATGACTTTAAAGGCATCACATTTGCCGAGGCATGGAAATCACGCATAACATATGTAAGATTAGTTTATTTACCACTAGAGACAATGGGAAAGGTGCATGCCCTCCATTTTTGTTGAATTTTGTAACTATGATCAATCTTCATAATGTATATTTTAGCCCTTAATGTATTTGTAAGCATGTTCTTCATGCTAGAATCAAAAAGAAAAATATTAAAAGACATGTTCTTCATGTCAGTTGTAAAAGAGAAAAAATTGAATTTATAAAAGTTGAATTTTAGGCTCCAAAAAGATGAAGTTGTCCTCCTAGTCAAATCGGCCCAGTTAAAGGAAGGCACCCATTTGACCTTCAAGATGCCTATTTAAGTGACTCAACCTCCCTCTCCAAGAAGCAATTTTTTCGGATCTGATCATCAAGACACGTTATTTTCTGTTGATCATGTGAAGAAAGGACAGAACTAGAAGGACAAAGATGAGGAGAAGTCTCTTTGTTTATTAGCCCTCAATCTTACGGATTTAATATTGTTCTAGGCTCTCACACATGTTACAAGGAATGCAGAACCTCTGATGTATTACAGGATTACAGGACCGAATTTATGGAAGGCCAAATTTCTGTGATGGAGCAAAGTTGCAGACCAAACTTATGTTTGAAGAAGAGAAGCCGAAGTTCTGCCCTAGGAGACCAGACCAGACAGAATTTATTGGGCAAACCTATGACTTGACTAGGTGGATGGACCAGGTTTGACCTAGTGGTTGACTAAGATGTATCTTTGTTGAATTGAAGGATTTCTCTATTGAAAAGGTTGATGTTAGCTTTTGTAGCATCGGATGCTTTCTAGCCACGAAATTTTGTGGAGAGGCTAGAATACATGAGATCTCCAAAACCCGGAAACCGTTTCTGGAAATTTCGCCTAGAAGTGTCTCAATTAGATTATTAACCAATTTTTAAATATTTCCGCAATCTAAACTTAGAGAATATGGTTAATTAATCATAACTAATTAAGATAAGGCATGAACCATCTAGAAACTCACACGAGTTGACCCAGAAATGATCCTAGCCATTCATTAAGTTTTAATCTTTGTCGTTGGTGCTCCAACAATGGATTATAAAAGAAATTTGATGTGGTGATGGAGATAATCTAGTGTAGATACTCAGTTGCGCACGCAGTTCGATTTTCTTAGTAGCAGCAGCTCAACAGAGAAGATAGAACCAGAGGTTGAGCAACAACTGGAAGAGGAGAGCAGTGGTATTCCAAGAGGAAGCTTTTTAGTTCCTGGAAGAGTCGAAGGAAGGAAGGCCGAAATCTTCAAAGGCCCAGTGTAGGCACTCTGCAAAGCATGACACAAGCATCTCAGCGCAGAGGCTGGGGAAGCTATTTCGAAGGCAAAAAATAGTTGTGGGGTGAGAGAAAACTCTCACAATATTTTTGCTAGTATTTTCTTCATATTAGATTGCCAGCTGGGCATCTAAATTATTGTAATCAGAAAACCCGATGAACATTAATAATAAAACCTCATCTGCTGCCCCGGTTTTCCCAAGTTGAGTTTTTCCAGGGACAATTGTCCAAAAATAATTGTGTCAAATTTAGTGTGTATGCTAGAATTTCTCGGTGTCTAGTATTTTATTTTCCACAGAATTTTTAAGGTGAAAATTGCAATTGTGATTTTATTCGTTATTGTCGTAGCAAATAAACTGCATAATTAAATTTGGAGTTAGAAGAATAATCTCCAGTAGCTACAATAGATAAAATTTTCACATGGTCTCAAAGCTTAATTGATCAATAGGGAAGCTCAGAAGTAGAGAAAGGAATTTCGTTGTTTAGAGGGAGCAACAAATCGAAATTCCCAAAGAAATTGTGTAGAGCCCAGAATAGGCAGTTCGAGTTGCTAGGGCAGCAATTCGATTTTGAAAGGAGGCAAGAAAATCGAATTGCCCAAATTAGTGATTCCAGCAATCAGAGGGAGCAGTCACAGCTCATATTTTCCCTAAGCAGAAACATGGTTGGATGCAGAGAATTTTTGTTGTAGGTTGGAGAGCAGAATCCGCATCTGGAGATTAAAAATATAAAAAAGAGGAATAGCACACTAAATTTGTTCAATTATAGCCATGGACAGAAGTAACCTTCAGGAAACTTCAGATTTGTCTTCCAGATTGAAAGGCGAATTTTCTTGTTTAGCAGGATCAGCTTCACAAGGACTCTGGTATATAGTCAGTGGAGCTCAGCTCACATGACAGGGGTTAGAGAATATTTCTCTAGCTACAAAGAGGAGTAGATGGATTTTCATATTACTATGGGAAACAGAACGAAATGTACTCTAGTAGGGAGAGGTACCATAGATTTTCATGGGGAATCAGGAGCAAGCACCAGCGCTTCAGATGTAGTGCATGCGACCGAATTTGCTATGAACTTGATTTTAGTATCCCAGTTATAGGATAAGGGGTATGACATTTACTTCGTGGGAGAGAAAGTGTATGTCAAACACCCGAGCTAGAAAAAGGTAAGACAAATTAGAGTTCGAAGTAACCAGAAGCCAGCCACCTCAGAATTTTTGGCAACATTGCTTATTGTCACGTGCCAGATGATAAAGGGACTAAACTGGATCAAACTGCAGAGAAGGGGTTTTTCGTTGGGTACAGCGAAACCTCAAAGGCATTTAGAATCTACATTCATAGCAGTAGGAAGATAGTAGTAAGGCGAGACATGAAGTTCGTGGAGGACTGAGCTTTCAGGAGGTCTTGTGAGATACCTACAAGTGATCAGAATTAGTCAACAGAAGCTCCTTTAGTCCAGCAGCAAGGGCAGCCAGTAGAACAAGCAGAGGGACAGTCACAAAGGACAAGTACTATGACCAGTACCAGTATTTCTTCAAGTTCAGGAAATTTGAGGAGTTCTCAGTAGATGGAGCAGCAGAGACAGAATGAGGAGCAGTGTAGTCCCCAACAGAGGGGACACAGAGACTGTGTAAGGTTGATGCAGTTCTACGCAAAGGCGACGTAGAAGGGAAGCAGAGCCTCTTTCCAGCAAGATCAGGGTCAGATTCTTCCAGTGACAGGGTGAGAGCATCTCACCACTTGTTTTGTCCAGTTTTTCTCTGTATCACATAAGCTAGTTGGGCATCCAACGAATTGTACTCAAAAAATTATTACTACTTAATGGTAAACCCTCATTTGTTGCACCTGTTTTCCCGCATTGGGCTTTTCCGGGGACATTTGTCCAAAACTAACTATTTAGATGTGTTGTATCTCTTTCCTGTTCAGTGTCGTGTTTCCAAATATAATTTAATTAAGTGAAGGTTGTAGTTGTATTTACTTCAATATTTATAGTAGAACATCGTAAATAACTTGCCTAAATGAACAAGTAGGAGAAGTAACATCAGTTTACTATAGTAGAGATTCAGGGACTCTGAATTTTCACATGGTATTGGAGCTGCAAGTGAAGCAAGAAGAGCAGAATCGGAAGACCCAGCGCTAAAGGAAGAAGGGAATTTGAAATTCCTGCAGAGGCAGCAATTCGAATCCCCAGAGGGTTTGCGCGGTTTAGGCCAGGAGGGCTAGATTTTCATGGTAAATCTCTCTCTGGCTGAGTCCATAGAGAGGTAAGGTTTCCATAGAGAAGTAACATTCAGGAGACTTCAGATTTGTCTTCCAGATTGAAAGGCGAAATTTCTTGTTTAGCAGGATCAGCTTCACAAGGACTCTGGTATATAGTCAATGGAGCTTCAGTTCACATGACAGGGGTTAGAGAATATTTCTTTAGCTACAAAGAGGAGTAGATGGATTTTCATATTACTATGGGAAACAGAATGAAATGTATTCCAGTAGGGAGAGGTACCATAGATTTTCATGGGAAATCAGGAGCAAGCACCAGCGCTTCGGATGTAGTGCATGTGTGCGGATTTGCTATGAACTTGATTTCAGTATCCCAATTATAGGATAAGGTGTATGACATTCACTTTGTGGGAAGAAATTGTATGTCAAACACCCAAGCTGGAAAAAGGTAAGACAAATTAGAGTTCGAAGTAACAGGTTGTACCGATTACAAATCGATTCTCCAATGGCACTGATAAGCAGTAACAGTAGCAGTGGGAAGGAATTGAATGAATTATGGCATGGGAGAATGGGACATCTACACCATGGAGCACTCAAGATGCTCAAAGAAACCGTAGCAGGGCTTCCTGAACTTGGAACTGAACACGATGATGTGTGCAAAGGGTGCGTACTTGGGAAGTATGCTAAGGTGGCATTTCCAAGAAATAACAGTAGAACTGATGGAGTGTTAGGACTTATACACTCAAATATTTGTGGCCCGATGTCCACTAGAGCTCTCAGAGGTGCCGAATATTTCGTCACCTTTATTGATGATCATTCCAACAAAACCTGGATCTACTTCTTGAAGACCAAGGATGAGGTCTTCGATCATTTCAAAGAGTTTAAAGCTCTCATGGATAATGCGACAGGGAAGAAGATCAAGGTCCTTCGCTGAGATAATGGTGGAGAATATATTGATAAAGAATTCACAGATTTATGTGCGAAGGATGACATCAAGAGAGAATGGACAACTCCATATAATCCACAGCAAAATGGGTAGCGCAGTGGAAAAATAAAACCAATGTTGGAGTTGCGAAGGCTATGTTATATGATCAGGATCTACCCAGATTTCTGCGGGCAGAAGCATGTAACACAACAGTGTGTATTCAGAACAGGACTCCTCATAGAGCATTGTGGAAGAAAAGGTTAGGAGCCTTCACAGGGAAGAAACCAGAAGCCAACCACCTCAGAATTTTTGGCAACATTGCTTATTGTCACGTGCCAGATGATAAAAGGACTAAACTGGATCAAACTGCAGAGAAGGGGTTTTTCGTTGGGTACAACGAAACCTCAAAGGCATTTAGAATCTACATTCATAGCAGTAGGAAGATAGTAGTAAGGCGAGACATGAAGTTCATGGAGGACTGAGCTTTCAGGAGGTCTCGTGAGATACCTACAAGTGATCAGAATTAGTCAACAGAAGCTCCTTTAGTCCAGCAGCAGGGGCAACCAGTAGAACAAGCAGAGGGACAGTCACAAAGGACAAGTACTATGACCAGTACCAGTATTTCCTCAGGTTCAGGAAATTTGAGGAGTTCTTAGTAGATGGAGCAGCAGAGACAGAATGAGGAGGAGCAGCGTAGTCCCCAGCAGAGGTCACACAGAGACTGTGTAAGGTTGATGCAATTCTGTGCAAAGGCGACGCAGAAGGGAAGCAGAGCCTCTTTCCAACAAGATCAGGGTCAGATTCTTCTAGTGACAGGGTGAGAGCATCTCACTACTTGTTTCGTCCAGTTTTTCTCTGTATCAAATAAGCTAGTTGGGCATCCAACGAATTGTACTCAAAAATTACTATTGCTTAATGGTAAACCATCATTTGTTGCACCTGTTTTCCCGCATTGGATTTTTCCGGCGACATTTGTCCAAAACTAACTGTCTAGATGTGTTGTATCTCTTTCTTGTTCAGTGTCTTGTTTCCAAATATAATTTAATTAAGTGAAGGTTGTAGTTGTATTTACTTCGATATTTATAGTAGAACACCGTAAATAACTTGCTTGAATAACAAGTAGGAGAAGTAACATCAGTTTACTACAGTAGGGATTCGGGGATTCTGAATTTTCACATGGTATTGGAGCTGCAGGTGAAGCAAGAAGAGCAGAGTCGGAAGACCCAGCGCTAAAAGAAAAGGGAATTTGAAATTCCTGCGGAGGCGGCAATTCGAATCCCCAGAGGGTTTACGCAGTTCAAGCCAGGAGGGCTAGATTTTCATGGTAAATCTCTCTCTGAGTGAGTCCATAGAGAGGTAAGGTTTCCATAGAGAAGTAACATTCAGGAGACTTCAGATTTGTCTTCCAGATTGAAAGGCGAATTTTCTTGTTTAGCAGGATCAGCGTCACAAGGACTCTGGTATATAGTCAGTGGAGCTTCAACTCACATGACAGGGGTTAGAGAATTTCTCTAGCTACAAAGACGAGTAGATGGATTTTCATATTACTATGGGAAACATAACGAAATGTACTCCAGTAGGGAGACGTACCATAGATTTTCATGGGGAATCAGGAGCAAGCACCAGCGCTTCAGATGTAGTGCATGTGCCCAGATTTGCTATGAACTTGATTTCAGTATCCCAATTATAGGATAAGGGGTATGACATTCACTTTGTGGGGAAGAAAGTGTATGTCAAACACCCGAGCTGGAAAAAGGTAAGACAGATTAGAGTTCGAAGTAACAGGTTGTACCGATTACAAATCGATTCTCCAATGCCACTGATAAGCAATAACAGTAGCAGTGGGAAGGAATTGAATGAATTATGACATAGGAGAATGGGACATCTACACCATGGAGCACTCAAGATGCTCAAAGAAACCATAACAGGGATTCCTGAACTTGGAACTGAACACGATGATGTTTGCAAAGGGTGCGTACTTGGGAAGTATGCTAAGGTGGCATTTCCAAGAAATAACAGCAGAGCTGATGGCGTGTTAGGACTTATACACTCAGATATTTGTGGCCTGATGTCCACTAGAGCTCTCAGAGGTGCCGAATATTTCATCACCTTTATTGATGATCATTCCAAGAAAACCTAGATCTACTTCTTGAAGACCAAGGATGAGGTCTTCGATCATTTCAAATAGTTTAAAGCTCTCATGGATAATGCGACAGGGAAGAAGATCAAGGTCCTTCGCTGAGATAATGGTGGAGAATATATTGATAAAGACTTCACAGATTTATGCGCGAAGGATGGCATCAAGAGATAATGGACAACTCCATATAATCCACAGCAAAATGGGTAGCGCAGTGGAAAAATAAAACCAATGTTGGAGTTGCAAAGGCTATGTTATATGATCAGGATCTACCCAAATTTTTGCGCGCAGAAGCATGTAACACAACAGTGTGTATTCAGAACACGACTCCTCGTAGAGCATTGGGGAAGAAAATGTTAGGAGGAGTCTTCACAGGGAAGAAACCAGAAGCCAGCCACCTCAGAATTTTTGGCAACATTGCTTATTGTCACGTGCCAGATGATAAAAGGACTAAACTGGATCAAACTGCAGAGAAGGGGTTTTTCATTGGGTACAGCGAAACCTCAAAGGCATTTAGAATCTACATTCATAGCAGTAGGAAGATAGTAGTAAGGTGAGACGTGAAGTTCATGGAAGACTGAGCTTTCAGGAGGTCTCGTGAGATACCTACAAGTGATCAGAATCAGTCAACAGAAGCTCCTTTAGTCCAGCAGCAGGGGTAGCCAATAGAACAAGCAGAGGGACAGTCACAAAGGACAAGTACTATGACCAGTACCATTATTTCCTCAGGTTCAGGAAATCTGAGGAGTTCTCAGTAAACGGAGCAGCAGAGGCAAAATGAGGAGGAGCAGCGCAGTCCCCAGCAGAGGTGACGCAGAGACTGTCCAAGGTTGATGCAGTTCTGCGTAGAGGCTGACGCAGAAGGGAAGCAGAGCCTCTTTCTAGCAAGATCAGGGTCAGATTCTTCCAGTGACAGGGTGAGAGCATCTCACTACTTGTTTTGTCCAGTTTTTCTCTGTATCAGATAAGCTAGTTGGGCATCCAACGAATTGTACTCAAAAATTACTAATGCTTAATGTTAAACCCTCATTTGTTGCACCTATTTTCCCACATTAGGTTTTTCCGGGGACATTTGTCCAAAACTAACTGTCTAGATGTGTTGTATCTCTTTCCTATTCAGTGTCTTGTTTCCAAATATAATTTAATTAAGTGAAGGTTGTCGTTGTATTTACTTCGATATTTATAGTAGAACACCGTAAATAACTTGCATGAATTAACAAGTAGGAGAAGCAACATCAGTTTACTACAGTAGGGATTCGGGGATTCTGAATTTTCACATGGTATTGGAGTTGCAGGTGAAGCAAGAAGAGCAGAGTCGGAAGACCCAGCGCTGAAAGAAGAAGGGAATTTGAAATTCCTGCAGAGGCGGCAATTCGAATCCCCAGAGGGTTTGCGCAGTTCAAGCCAGGAGGGCTAGATTTTCGTGGTAAATCTCTCTCGAAGTGAGTCCATAGAGAGGTAAGATTTCCAAATCGAAATTTGTCAGCGACAAAGAGAGCAACGCAGCAGAAGCTTCAGCGAAGCGGGGTTCTCTGGTGGGGCGTGGTTTTCTGTAGGCAGTTGTTGGCCAGAAAGACGTCAGAGGGACGAGAGAGACACGGTTCAAGGAATTCTTCCTTAGAAGACTTCCAGCGAAGGAGTCTGAATTCTCACTAGTTGAGCAACAACGAAGAGGGGCAGATCTACAAGCTCCACCAGGGAATGCGTAGGCCAGTCTAGTGTTGTGCAGAGGAGAGAGGAGGTTATTCAACTTTTTCGATTAGCAGAGATGGCAGCGAGTGGACTGAGAGATCAGGATAGGTTGGATGGGACATCCAGCTATGTGATCTGGAAGGCAAGGATGTCATGCCTTCTACGTCAACAGCGTGGTAGCTGAGCCCGCGGATCCAAATCCACTCAAGAAGTACAAGGGAGAAATGGCGAAGACAAAAAGAATGATCCTTGAAGGAGTGAAGGATCATATAGTCTGTCACATCGCTGGCAGAAACACTGCCAAGGAGATGTGCAATGCATTGTCAACGCTGTATCAAGGATATTCAGAGCAGCAAAAGATGTACTTGGAGCAGAAGACGAAATCTATGCAGATGCAGAAGGGGGAACGCATCGATTTGTTCCTTGCAAAGCTTCAGGAGACCTGAGATGAATTGGAAGTTGTAGGGTCAACACCTCAAGGTTCTGAGATGGTAAGACTGTTCCTAAAATCAGTATCTGAGGAGTGGCAAGTCTTTGTCCAGAGCATCCTGGGCAGGGCGACTTTGCCAAACTGGAATGAGATATGAGCAGCTCTTAAGCAAGAGGAGCTGAGGAGGGACTTGGTCAAGTGTAAACTTGACGGAAGCAGCAACAGTGGGTCGAGAAGCCCAAAGAGGAGGAAGAGAATGCAGCCCTCGCACCGAAGGGGCAGCAGGAGCAACGGAAGAAGAAGAAAGATGTTTAAAAGATCAAACGCTTCAGGTGTGGTGAACTCGGTCACTATGCAACACAGTGTCCTCTCAGAAAGAAGGACAAAGATGAGAAGCACAATCTGAAAGTTGCAGCCACGAAGATCGAGGAGGATGAGTTTGCCATGACAGCCGAGATACCCCTCCAGAAGGGAGGTGGGTTGATTTAGAGTTGTAGTTCAAAATAGCTACAGATGGGCAAGATCCTTGAGAAGCCCACCTCTAGGATTAATTCCTTGCTACAGGAACCCAGATCAAAAGTAGCAGGATGGACCAGTGTCAGCTGGTGCAAAGGAGTGCCAGAGTGACAGTTGCGAAGGCTAGTAGCGCCAGAGACTAAGCAGCGCAGAGCAGAGTTGGCAGAAGTGTAAATGGCACAGAGCGGAGGACAGCAGCAGTGCAGAGGCTTCAAAGGGTCAATGTAGAGACCAATGTTGCAGGAAGCGTCCCCCCCAGCAGTTCTAAGGCCCGAAGCGCGTCCCATGCGGATGCGTCCAGGAAGCATCCCCGGAAGCGCGCTTCCGCCTGTTTTGGACGCTTCATGGATGCTTCCTAGACGCTTCCTGGACGCTTCCACCTGTTTTGGACGCTTCCGCCTGTTTGGGATGTTTATTTCGAGTACAAATGCAAAAAAATATAAATATATATATATAGCAGACGCTTCGCTTCCTAGATTTTTGGAAAATGACACTTCCGCGTC